>JAQMCX010000009.1:7662793-7693731 GCA_029814765.1 Acanthurus leucopareius | reverse complement strand
CAGAGACTATATACACACTAAGGTGATGAGACACAGGTGGGGCAATCAACACAGGTGAAGCACATAAGGGCAGGGCAGGTAATTACAGAAGGAGGGAAACTCGACAGGACGTGGGTGGCAAGACAGAACACGATTTACCAAAATAAAACAGGAAACAATGAAACGAAGATTTATACAAAAAGTAAACTTAACACGCGACTTAAGAATGAACTGAACTAAAACTACTCAATTAGCGCATCGTGACATTAGCATCTCTGTGAGATGCAGCGGGTTTTTACTAAACTGCAGTGTCAGTATTAGACACTAGTAGTAACTGCAGCATCTGATGTAGCAGAGAGGGTCGAGGGCGGCAGGTGACTCGGTTCTGTTGTCCTGCGACTCTGAACCTGTCCGAGGCTAAAATGTTGAACAAATGATGATATCCTAAACCTGACCAAGTTATTTTGGTGATAAAACCGAACTATTTCACAAAGTTCACCATGTAAACATGTTTTTTCTAAACCTGACCAAGTCCCTCTGTTCCTAAACTTAAACTGTGACCGTTTCGTAAACCATGTGTTTACTGGGCTTGGCAGGAAGGCTTGGCGGTCGGACTCCGGCGCTCACAGGCACCTTGTGTGTCAGTAGACGCCTTCAAAGGTTGTGACAGAAGCAGTGTTAATCTGTGATGAAGTGGACTGCAAACAATGTCGTCAGAAAAATCACCATCATTCTCCAATGACACATTTAAATTATAAAATGCTTCAATTCTGGGAATTTTCACTCTGTTGTTCTGGGGGGTTTTTTGCCTTTAATTTGATACCAATCTGTTCTCCTCTCTGCTGAAAATCAATCAGACTTCGCTAGATTTACTTTTAAGCAATCTCAATAATGCCAGTGGTGACACATTTAATTATGCCCGTGTCCCTGTGATCATTTCTTTTCCTCTCTTTATAAAGAAATGAAATGTAAGATGGAGTGAGCTTTTTGAGATTTGACAGTGTAGCTATGAAATGTGAACAAGCATATTATTACCCAAACAGCACAATACAGAAATAAACTCTGACTTTCACTGATGTTTGATATCAACAAGGAAATTTAAAGCGGTTTGCATGCTAATGAATGGTAACGGGAAGTACGATCTAAAGTAACGTCCAAATGAAAGGAGGAAATAATATCATGCAATCTATTTCTGGGTGTTTTCACTTTTTTTTACTGGAACTGAAAAGGGACATTTTGTGAGGTTAGAAAACATATGCCCCAATAAACAAGCACAAGTGTTAGCACTAAACTAAGCTCCGCTGATGAGATCCAACCCACCATCTAAACCAGAGCTTAAGGCAAAAATAGGAAATCCTGAAAGGTTGTTTCAGTCCACAGAATGTTAATGTTTCAAAGGGTAATTTCAGGCCGTCTGTTTTTTTCTGTGTTTCACTTAAAATTCTGGGTTCTGATGTGGTTTCTGATCGGTGGTGCTTTCCGAGGAGGAAACTCCCTTGGTGGTTCTCAGCGTCCTTTGAGACTTGGAAACGAAGCTCTTAAAAAAAAAAAAAAAAAAAAAAATTCATCACCACAATTACAAGGCAGACATGCAGCAGGTCAAAGAGAGGACAGGAGTGAATGTGATACCTGCAACATGACTCATAATCTCATCAGCAGTGACACTTAAACAAAGGGAGGATAAATAATCGCATTAACAAAGACAGCCACACGCGGCAGGCTGTCAGCTTGAGAAGTCTGACATCATTCGTTTATTCATCCAAGTTTCACAAAGTTTCTCAAAGATAAATGGCAAAAAAACAAGAATCCCAAAGAGGCAAAACAATTCTCCAATTGCAGGAACATTTGTTCGAACACTGCACAATGTGACAAGGGACACAGGCTTCAAGATCATCTGCCAAATACTGACAAACTGCGTCAACGGCGAAGAACACTGGTCACCAGCTAAAGCTCTGACACAGACTGATACTTAACACAACAGTTGCTGAAAACACAAAAAGAGCCACAGGACTGATTTCAAAATCATTCCTACAGTTTGTCTGTCAGCTTCAGAGCCTGATACGGAGTTTTGAGTTGAAAAGCAATTGTAATTTGTGTCACAGACGAAGATGTAACAAAGGTACAAAGGTGCTTTTATCATTATGCAGCACATGCAGCAGCAGCAATGAGGAAAAAAAACCCTTCTTAAAACCTTCTTAACCTTGTCTAAGAAGCATAAAACATTTCATGGTCTAAAGATTCTTTTTTACTATTTCCCCCTACATGTGGACAGGGAAAAGCCAAAGGATACCAACAGCTCACAAAGTCTGTTACCAGCTGTTAAACATGGTGGAGGATATGCAGTGATATAAGCAGCCATGGGAAACATTAGGTGTGGTGATTGCCCTGCACGGTCATATAACAGCCGAGGAATATGATGCCATTTAACTGAAGCACCCTATAGTGCAGGAACTGTTCTCTTATGACATTGCTGTATTCCAAGAAGGAAGCGCCTCAGTACTCACAGTAAAAAGGAATTGGAAGGTAGTTTCATAAACACGGGAATGACGTCAAACGCCTCCGAGTCCAACCGCAGTGACCAGATCTGAGTGGTAGTTCAACTTTTATCAGAAGCAGACTTCTGTCTCTTCAGATTTTTATCCTGAAAGACCAATCCTGTAATCTTTTAAGAAATTTTAGGCATGAAAGCTCTTTTTTTTTTTTTTTAAATCTATGAAATAGTTTGATAAAACAAATCTTATCAAAGGTCATCTTGCTCGCTTTTTTTCTGAGAAAAAGAGTTATCTCACAGAAAAAAACAGCTTCAGAGGAGACTGTTGCTGCTGTAAATCGACCCAAAGTCAGGATTTTGTTTTATCAAACTATGTCCAAGGTCAAGAATGAACAACTTTACCTGACTTTTAAGTCAACACAGACACACAGGAGGTCGTAACGGTGATTTGAATGAGGGTGAAACAGCACACAGGGGAAATGTTCAGATCTTTCAGACCGCAGCTTAAGAGTCAAAGTTCAGTGCGAGTTTGATACAGTGGGGGAAAAAAACCACCCACATGCTTATAGAAAGGTTTCATTCCTTCTGAATGATGCTGTCAAATATGAATCAACATGTTCCACATGTTTCTATTCACATATTCTACGACAGTGAACAACAGATACACTGATCTTATTGTATTCACAGCTCTCTCTTTCCTTTCACATAAGACTTAAAATGTGAAATTCTCCCCTGTAGGAAGTGTTGATCTTCATTAAAAGCAATTAATGAGAAATAAAATAGACAGAAACTTTCAGGAAAAGAAGGCAAATAACTGAATTTATCAAGCAGCACATTTTAAACAGCATCATTGAGCTCATTTGTTTCATTTTATTAATGCTAATTTGTGTAACACACCATTTCCCAGGTATTTCCTGAGACTTGTCTATTTTTTTTTGTTATTTTAATTTGGTAATTGACTTTACTGCCTAAATAGCTTGAATGACACAAAGATAAATTTATTCAATTTGTTAAAAAAAAAAAAAGACTCACCATTTACCTCCACATTCTCAGCTGCGAAGGCAGAATTGTTAATCAGACAAGTTTCTTGTAAACTTGAAGTTCATTCTCCATATTCATGTTTTCTTTCTTTCTTCTGCCATCACTCAGACTTTATGCAGTTCACCCCCTCATTCAATCAGATCTTATGTCACAGTCTCTGAAAGGGTTAAATTGTTTTTTTTCCAGTGCATTAGGCCAAATTACCTCATCTCAAATGTAAAATTAGCATACAGATTTCCAGGCTGAATTGCCGGTGGTGCATCATATTCATCACCATCAGAACTGGAGAGTCATGAATTAAAGTGTCTAATCAGCAGGAACAACAAACATGAAATACTTATCAACAAATAGCAGAATTTTTCTGCAATCAGACAGTTAAGAGACCTTCTAATACGCTTCGCATGCTCATCACATCTTAATGATCTATGCAGAGAGCCTGGAGTGCTCCCGTAATAAGGAGTACATGGACTGCACTCAAATGCTAGCTAGGTCTTATTTGTTGGAGGTGGAGGATGCAGACCTTTGCCTTAGTGTGGGGGGGTGGTGGATAGAAGTGAGGCTGGTCAGAGTACAAACAAAACTCTCCAAACTGAGAAAGAAATGACAGGATAGAGGGGTGGGCGAGCGGAGGGGTGAAGGGACGTGACGGGGCAACATTCACCTCGTATCGATTTTTCCCTTCGGGGGGTTTTTTAAAGAACCGGGAGCTTGTCACTGTGGCCAATGAATAGAGCCCCCTTTTGTATTGCATTCAACATGCTTGTTCTGACAATGAAGACACCACAAAGCTTTTTTTTCCTCCTCTCCAGTCTCTCGTCTTTTGTCAATAACGCAATCGCTCATCAACTTGGAAAGAAAAAAAGACTACAAAGTGATTGCGTCTTGGAGAAATAGGCGACCTTGATGGAGAGAGTTTCAGCTAGAAGCCAGAGACGGAGCATCCACATAAGACTTAACTTTTTTTGAAACTGTTGAAGTCGGAAATTGGTGAACAAAGCTTTTAATGGGTCCCTTAATGTGCAGAACATCTGTGGATTAGAGGAAACTTTCCCTCATTGAGCAGCATGTCAGCCTAAGACGGCGAAACAGATAAAGAGGTTCCTGTGAAAGTGGACACAGAGGACCAGTGTGGTAACTGTTGTCAACTCGTATGGCGCTCTGTTACACACCGCCATCATCCGTAGGGTCAACAGCTGGTAAATGTTTAGCAGGCCAAACCCCAACTGAGCACCGTTGGCTTGCAGATGCTGCTGAAGAAACTTAAAATTCACACCTCGTAAAAAGAGGAGGCAGATGTTTGCATATTAATGGAGATGGGATATGGAGAGTGTCTGGTACGAGGAGGCATTACAGCTGCTCCATTACAGTGAACCGCGTACAGTATACGCCACAGATGGACGTACTCTCGTTTCATCTCTGGAGCATTTTTATTTGCCTTTGCATGCCAGATTATTAAGGGACGTTCTGATATCCGCACTGCAGTCACCAGGGATTGGAGTATTAGATGGAAAATGCAGTAACTATATCCATTTATTTAAGCACAGTGTTTACAGATAGTTTTCCTTTCATCTGTATTTTGAGACACTTTATGATTGTAAACCACAAAATTTAAGGAAACATTACACTTGTTGCTCCTCCATGTTTACACTCAGCTGCAGTTATGAGTTGCAGATTGTGGCTTCATATGAAAAAGATGCAAAGTGCTTATAAAATCTCATGCAACGTTAGAGTGCAAAGTGTTGAAGTTACCAGAAGCAGGTTATTTGGGTCTCTCATGTTTATCTGTCTTTTAACGGATGGAGAGAAATGGTTTTGGAAGAACTCAGAACTGCTCCTGACCTTACCTGACCTTCTTTACTGAGCCACCAAATCTGTACGACATGTGAACTTAAAGTTATAAACGAAACTAGAACCAAGTTGTCTTTGTTCCACCACCGTCATGTTACAGTTTTAATCAAAGAATTAAGAGTGTTTTGTTTTTACTCACAAATTTAAGATCTTCTCAACAGGATGCATTGGAAACACTACCGGTTTTGTCCACAGGGGTCGCCAAAGTCAACACAGAATTTAAGATTCTTTTTTGCTGCTTCAAACTTTCATCATCAAAATTTAAGCATCTCTGTAACCTTGACTCCCGCCTCATTACACAGTGTGAAGCTTTTGTTGGAATGAAAATGAGTCTGTTAAAGTTGCATATACTGCATTTACCCATTATTGTTTTTTTTAATGAAGAAACTAAACTAATTCAAGAAGCAGCATGGCTCACACATTTTAAGATCCTTATAATAGACTTTTTAACTTTTCTGTCCCTCAAACTGAGAAGTAACCAGACAATAAGAGGCAAGAACAAACAAGTTAATACTCAAATACCAACTGGGCTGATGTATGTAATATTCAGGTAGAGTTAGTAGAAGATTATCAGAGCAGAATGATTGGGATTTATATTTCATCAATACATTTTGTCTCACCAGCAAATAAATATACAGCAGCTGTTAACTGTTTGTTAGCGAAGTTTGAATTTGGTGGAAACTATCAAGAGTGATATTTCTTTTTTGCTTCAGTACATTTTTTCAATGTCAACAACAGAATCCTCAGGTTTAAGGTTTACTTTCAATGAGTATTATTTAAGATTCAATTTTAATTGTTGCAATGACACAGTGCAGCAATAGAACAATGGTACTATCAGCTATAGGAAAAGGATCTGACTGCTACAGGTTAATAATACAACTGTATAGGTGGAAAGAAGATTGACCACTTACATCTTTATCAGAATCAGCTGCCTCAAAGTATTTTTCAAGCATTTACAAAAGACACAAAGGCCTTTTGTCAAAGGTGTGCTGTGAATGTCATGTCTGGCAAAATGGCAGTGAAGAATCGACAGTCTTAGAGGTGGACGGAGAACAATGGTGCATGGAGGTGTTCCTGAATGCATCGTGCTGTATCAAACATAAATCTATTGATTTTTTTTTTTTTTTTTCACTCAGCAGCGTCACCAGGCCATAAATCTCACTTCACAGTCCCACCAACCACAAGGGAGTCTGTCGCCAGAGACTGAACTCGGTTGCTTAAAAAATGTAAATGGGATATTCATAATAATGCAATGCAATGAACTTTTCTTTAAAATTACTCCCAAAGGTAGTTTTCACGATGACAGTGTAGAGGTACCTGCAATCAGCATTCACTCAGTCCTGCCATTGTGGACGAAATCAGTGAAAATTAGACCAAATCAGACTTTTAACAAGCTTCCATCCCGAATGCAAATCCGAACACATGAAGACAAGGTTGGAGGGGGGGCGACTGAAAGCCAAATTAGCCTCCGTGGGTGGATTGAGGCAGTTCAGGCTGGCTTCTTATTACTCTTGAGTTCGGCTCCCTGCTGTGGCACACTCACTGACACACACAGAAGGGAATATCACACAGTAAACATGGACTGATGGCAGCGGGCCCACCCATCCCTCGAAGTTGAAAGCATTAAAAAGTCTTGGGATACAAGCTAATAACCGTGCATCTTCTTTGCTAGTTAATTGTCAACCAGCCGACACGATTAGAGGAGTTTAGATATTTATGTTTGATCCTTGAACGTCTCCGATGCATTAAGCCTAATGGCTTTACTTACAATGCGAGATTCGCATGGGGAGTAACAGTTTGAATTGGCGGCTGCACAGTATGTGGCTCAGTGATGGCCTCGTGATTGCTGGTGCAATGTCGAGACTAAAACTTACAAATGAAAGGAAGCTTCAAATTACATTGAAAGGAGGTGAATAAATCAGCAAGAGCAACAGGGAGAAAAAAAAAGAGAAAAAAAAAAAGATCATCAACAAATATAAACATAGTTAGACTTGACCCCGGGGGGGGGGGGTGGCTTCTCTGCAGTCTATATTTCCTGGAAATAGCGGTGAATGATGAGGGAGCTGTCATCCAGCTAGCTGGGGAATGTAATGCAGTGTGTGTTTAATCTCTGATTAAACATCACGACTGGTAGTCCGGGCACGTTGGCCGTGTCGGTGCTACCGTTTCATACTCTGCTCACTTTGGCTCCCTCCAAAAAAAAGAAAAAAAAAGAAAAAAAAAGCACTGTTTCATTAAGCACACTTTACAGCGATTGGGCAGATCAGGGACCAGGCATGGCCCGCGGGGTCGAAACTACACTTCAGGGAAGGGTGGTGGCTGAATTGCTGCTGCCTCCCCCCACCCCTCCTCTCTTCCCTCGCCACCCCTCCAACCCTCTTGTCCTAGGGGGGGAAAGAAAGAGAGAGGGCTCAGGAAAAGACCCTCTTTATTTTCCTTTTTGCAGAGCTGTGAGGGAGAAAGCGTGAGAACAGTCACTGCAGGGCCTCAGGAACATTGTATCTGTCTGTAGGATGAAAAGCCTGGCAAGAGAATGATCGAATGAGAGGCCCTTTTGGTGGAGTCTGGCTCAAAGAGAGAGAGAGAGAGAGAGAGGGGAGGGGACAAAGTGAAAGAGTTCACTACTTCCCACTAAATTACATTAAGGTACGTATTGATTGGGTAATAAATGCCAGTAGGGCTAAACTACAGCACCATCTACAACAGAAGCTGTTTCAGCGTTTCTTGAAGATAATGAAACTGGTAATGAAAGTACAACTATCTTATTACAGCACATTTGCACCGATGTATCACACCAGTAAAACAAAAAAAAGGCAGCAAATTGCCCCAAATGGAATTGGAGTAACCACACAATGAACACCCAGGGGCTCTCGGTTCAGGGCGTTGCTGACCTATAGGAACTAAAAAAGCACCGACGGTGAGATAAGTCAGAGCGGCGATGTTAGCAAACCTGCTGTCTCAGCAGCCTGGCAGATGTGTTCCTGATAATGGCGACTCGCTGCATGCAGGTCCTGATGCCAAAACTCAAGCCAAGACTTCTGTTTTGTGCCCTCGCGGCAAGAACTCTAGGACTCTCCATTAATCTGCGCTTAAGCTGCCTGGCTTCAAAAACAGATGCTTGAGGAGGATAAGACAACTCAGCAGGAGAGGAGACACCTAAGCCTGGGTTGGATAAGGAAAAAGTGGCAGCTTTACAGTGTACCGTATCTGCTAGATGGGACTAGACAGGATGGGACAGGAAATTGTTTTTTTTGTTATCATTCCATGCTTGTCTGTATGAGAACGACATGTGCTCCTCCAGGTGTCACAACCACCACTTCTTCATGTAGATACTGTAACATGCTGTCGACCTTTCATATCCATCAGGGGAAAAAAATGCCAAGACATTTGATTTATTTTTAAAAAAATGTGCAGTAGTCATTTATAGTTTCTCCTTTTCCTTCTGTAGTTTCCAAACTGTAAACAACAGAATGGCCGGCGTCCTATTTGCATTTTGTGTTTGTTGGTTTGTTCAGTGTTTTGTGGTGAGTAATCTTTGTTAACACTGTTAGAGAAGAGTCTCAGCAGGAACATTAGTAATTATCTGCATGTGACAGACTTCTGTGCTCTCAATACATGCGACCTTGATTCCAAAAAGTTTGGTTTCTTTGTAAAACATAAATAAAACAGAATGAGATGATTTGATAATCCTTCTTTACGTGTTCTCACTTGAAAACAGCCCCACAAAGAACATAAATATTTGATGTTTTAGCGTGTTAACTTCACTTAATCTGATAAATACCTGCTTATTTTGGACATTAGACAGCTACGTGTTTCAAACTAGCTGGGACAGGAGCAGCAGGCTGGAAAGAGGGTAGAACATTATGAAAACACCTGTTTTGAACTTGCCACAGGTAAACAGGTTCACTGGTAACAGGTGATAGAGTCATAATAACGGATGAAAGGGGCATCCTTGAAAGATTCACTTGGTCACAAGCAAATATAAATGGAAAACTTCCTGAAGCCGTTGCTGGTAAACGTGGTTCATTGTCATATGATTGCACTCTGTTTTATTTGATGGTTTTAAAGGCATTCCAACTTTTTTGGACTTTAGGTTTAAGTGTTCCTACTGTTTTAAGGTCTTCATAAACCTTATAAGAAGAAAATATTCGTCTTTCTGGAAAGGGCCACTTGTAATTTTATGTGTAGATGAAGAAAAGGGTCACAAAAAGATTTTGTGTCTGACTTTTACTGCAGAAAATCTTTGCCAAGTTGTTTTTTTTTTTTGCCTTAACTTAATAAAAATTTAACCATAGGGACGGTAAATTAACAGCTTCTTCATCAGGCAGGGCTGCTTCTGAAATTAGCAGCTCTTTGTAGCTGCTGATTCTGTGTATTGTTGTCACTCCTGATAATAGCTTACACTTCTTTACCAGCTGCATATTGTCCTGAACATCAAGGTCGAGAGAACTTGCTAAACAGTAATTATCATCTCATCAGTGGATCAACACGTTCTCTCATATGGAGACAGGCTGCTGTGCACAGTTGTGTCGCCAGTGGAGCTCTGAGAGTAAGGCAATCTGTGCAGATCATGTGATAATGTATGGGTCATATGACAGATGTAAGAGGCCCTAATCAATAAATGTCCTCATGCTTTCACTCTGAGTGCATCATTTATAATTCAGCTCCTTTTTTTTAATGTATATTGTATTGAATAGCCAGTGAATGGGATTGATGCCCTGTTGTGCATCTCTTGCTAATGAAACTGTCCGACTCCTCACTGTGAGTGTGAATATCGTTCCTGCTCCATCACAAAGTGTTACATCATTGTTTTCCTTGGAAGAAAAAAAAGTGGCCCGTGCGTCGTGGCCGTGCACCTCAGTCATTGTAAGCGTTTTGCATTTTATGTTTTTGTCCCCCGTGGTAATCAGTATCTCAGAGATCTGCTTAATGGTCTGAGACAGTTTAGTCAACAGATCCAATGATAAACAGCCTTTTTTTTTTTTGTGCCCGGTCGCTAGATTATGTTTTCGGGGAGCAGTGCATCAGCATTCAACAATATGTTATTTCTGCCTGTGTGGAATTGCACTGGCGAGTCCAAGCATTTAATAAAAATCCGATAAAAAAAAAAAAAAAAGAAAAAAAAAAATGGTGCTGGTCACAGCACAGAAGGCAGAGCTCCTAAATCTCAGCTAAAGCGTATTCAAATCCACCCCTGTGCTTGTCTAACCATCATGAAAAAACTATTATATGTGGTCATTGAATTTTATGATTACACATAACAACTCAGCGGATAGGAAAAAATAACAACAGACAGCAAACCCAATTACAGTTCTGTAGCCCGACACCTAAGTTTGTTTGCTTTAATTTATAGCCTGGCTGGAGTGATGACTTGCTGGTGGCAGTAGAGCATGAAAGGCCACCAGCAGATTTATGCAGTCATATTTGTAGTCAAATGACAGGGCGGGGTGTCGGGGGGGGTTTATTCATATCACTGACCGGCCTCTTTTGTTTCTACCCTTGTGTATACACATTGGCCTCATAGTTTAGATAGTGGGGATGTTGGATATGCTTATGGAGATGTTTTCCTTGTTTAAGCCCATAGCTGGGGGGGCTTTTTACCTTCATGTGGAAATAATTTTACCTTTTTGACTTTTAGATAAGAGCTCAAATTAGCCGCTTTTGCCGACAGCAGTTTGGTCTTTAGTACAGCTGGCTAATCTCGTCTCTTGTCAGGGAAAGTAGAAGTTGAGCCACGGGGATAGCGCGGCTTTAACCTCAAGGGCAACAACCCCTTTTTGGGTTTGGGTTGCATATCGCAGCGGATTAAATTGTGTCTGATATCATTTGAGAATTTTGTCTCACACTTAAATTAGACACTTGCAATCACAGCTCCGACACATTCCCCCCGGTCGCTTCCCCGTGGCTCCTCGCGAGGCCATTTGCACTCCTAAAAACGGGTCCGAGGGGCTGATGCGGTGGCGGGTCAAGGGTGGTGCGATACGTGATGAGCAAGGGGGAAAAGACTGCTGTGGAATTCAGCACTTCCCTCGATACTCCGGCCGTCATACAAAGGACATTCTGCACGTTGAGTCGAGACAGTCATGCACGCAGACATTCGGCGCACACGTCCGCAGAGGCTCCCAACGGAATGTGTGACCCTTAACCCTGATACTTCCAGACAGTAATTAAAGGCAGACAGTGTATTATGTGACAGTGTGCAGTTGGTCCGATACAGATAGAGAGACACGGAGTAAGGGGACCCTGGGGACCAATGCATGTCCAAAATAGACCTTGGAGATTAGGGGCAATGCTAAAAAGCAGCCACACTTGTGCAGGAATGTCACAGCTCGCCATGATTTTGTATTAAGGCTGCCAGTATCCTTTCCCATAATGGCTAAATTCCTGACACCGTGAAGGTTAACAGGCGCGACTCCCGCTGGCCATTCCCTCTTGAAGAATGCATCACATTCCTATGGATTCATCTCAATTGACTTTGAATGTTTTGAATGACTTGATCCGGTCAAGGATGCACGGAAACTGTCAAAGACCTACATTTTATGTAACACCGTAAAACCAACTCCACTAATTGTAACCCTTTTTCCTTCTGCTATTTTCCTTTTCTTCCATGTCATCCAGGAGAGGAATACACTCAAGGTAGACTTGTTATTATTTCTGTTTGTCCAAGAGAAGCACTGCAGGTTCTTTATTGCGATGTTACACAAGAGAGGTGGACACCACAAGTAGACCATTACTGTATCAGGTCACCCGCTGTTGTGTGAGACAATGAGCTTCATTATAACAAAGTGTGTCGTTATATCTTTCCCTGCTCCTTTGACTCCCGTTTGCCAGCGAGCATTATTAAAACTCACAGCTGGGCATTTATCATCTGTTTGGCAGACAAGGAGTCATTTTGGGTGCATTGTTTCAGAGGAGAAAAATG
The DNA here is from genome assembly GCA_029814765.1 of Acanthurus leucopareius. Taxonomy (NCBI): domain Eukaryota; kingdom Metazoa; phylum Chordata; class Actinopteri; order Acanthuriformes; family Acanthuridae; genus Acanthurus; species Acanthurus leucopareius. Next base: position 7,681,450 of record JAQMCX010000009.1, on the reverse strand, counting down.
ACATGTCGCTCCTGTCGGAGGATAATACAGAACAGAATTGTATTGGCACAAGAGAGTGTGGTTAACTTCTGAGTCATGCTGCAGATTTGGAGGATTAACGGAAGAACAATGAGAATCTTTCAGGGACTCAGATAAGCATATTGTGAAAATAGATAGGCAGCTATGGTGCCAAGAACTTTTTTTTTTTTTTTTTTTTGGACTGACAGATAAGAGACTAAGATATGGTCTTAAAATTTGTTTGATGTGAAAAATTAATTAAACGCCAAATGTGTTAAAATTGCTCCGAAGAGGAAAAGCATCTGTTAAATGGTAACGATTTGATACAACATCAAAAATCATGGCTTTGTAATTAAAGGATAAGCCAATAAGGTTTCATTTTTTTAATAACACTCATCATATGCAAGATCGGTAGAGGAGCTGCATTGTTAAGGTCAAGTTTAAATTAGTTTGACTGTGAATTAGTCGGTCTGCCTTCCTCGCAGTGCACCGAGCACAGCAGCAAAACAGATCATCTGCAGGTTGCTACCTGGGAAATGATATTCATTACGCGTGAGCTCTTCCTGGCACCAAATACCAATCTCTGTGTCTCACAAATTAACTGAGCCCCAGCCTACAGACTTGTTTTGACGCAATTTGTCATGCCAGCTTCATTTGCCCTGTTTAAAGCAGCAATTAGAAATTGGCTGCATTGGCGATGCCCTGGGGTAAGTCACACAGATACAGTTCTCGACCTTCGCACCCGCTGATACTCCGTTGCCAGTGGCCTCGTTGATGATCAAAAGCGTTACATTTTTACACCCTGAAGGACGCTCAACATGTTAGTCCCTCAGGTGTAATCCAGTGATGCATTCTGCTTCATTACCATTTCAAAATGCAGAATTACCTGTCAGGGCTCTATTGGGAGCCTGTGTTGCAGCACTCCCACACCCACAGTAACAAAGGGTACTGCCTCTTAACACATAGATTGTCATTAAATGAAACTGGAGCTATTTGTAGGTTCATTAATTACACCCTTTCACACACCACTTCCCTTTCCGCGGAACAAAGGGAAGGTGAACGAGGACTTCCATTTTTGCTGTACATCAATGTCAGATTACAGCCGTCCTGGCTTCAGCCAGCTTCCCCTGCTCACTCCGTGTGCCCCAGAGATATGCCATTAATTATAATGAAGTGGGGAGTAAAAAAAAAAAAAAAGTGGCATTGATGTCAGTGTGTATACACTGTCACCTTAAACTTTATGCAAGACTCATGGCCGTGAAATTGAAGGGACTCGCTCTGAATTTTTTATGGTCGTCACACGTTCCTGTCCCGAGTTCATGATTCCACGTCTCATCCGTGAGGGGAAGGGAAGTTGGAGACGTCATTCAAAATGTTGTCCATTTCCTCCAGACAGCCAAATGTTCCACTGCAATTAGTTCAGAGGGTGATATTAGACTTGAGTCATCATCCCGGTATTGTTTTAGCCCTAATGAGTAACTGGAACATATCCTGTTGTTTGCCGTGGAATGTGATACTTTGCTGTACATTAGGCACTCTGGAAGATAAAACACTGTGCAGTAAAGCTGAAGGAAAATGGGGGAGGATAGCATTTCCCACTTTTCATAAACATAAGCTAATGAGCCACTGAGAGTTGGCCAGCAAACATCAACCTCCCTGCTTTATGTTTGTGCTGAGATCGAGTGTGTGTAGCTTCAATTGCAGCAGGAAATGTTTATTCTGCATTTCAAATTAAGCTTTTTTTTTTAATAAGGCCGCACGCTGTGAATACAGGAGCTCGCATCTATGGAGTAATCTACCATCTTTACATATGTTCAAATCAGCATGTAATTGGCATGACTAATCTGTCACGTTTCACATCCTAATTAAAAGAATAAATCATAATACCCCCATGTGTCACACTCTCTATTACCACTTGAATTGGTCCTCCTGTGTAACGAATCATAAAGCCAACAAAGCTAATGAAACTGTATCAAACTCCATCCCCTTGTTGAATGAGACCAATTTGATCTGTATCGTTCAACACACACACCAGCTGTCTAAACACATCTCTGCAGTGTCTGTCAGTGGAAACTGCTGAAGACAGGTAGCTGCAAAAGGGGGGGTAAAATAGTGAACATATTATGGTCTGCACACATAATAAGACCCTTTGGATGATTATAAACAAACAGAGAGTCGCCCCCCCAGTACATTATGTGTGAATTGTCTGCAGGAGTAACGAACTTCACTGTGTCTGTATCTGATAAGAACTGTGTTTTTACTCTCCATTCGTGGCTGTGTTAATCTGTGAGCCTTGTATTTTTTTTTTTTCCAACTCTGGTAAATCTCCTGGACTTATCTTCTAGGTGCAGATGTGAATTTAAAGGTCTCTTGATCAATTATCACTCAAGTTAAAGAACAAACAATCAAATCAAGTCTTCATGACCTGCAGCAAAGCAAAGTAGAGAGATGCTGATGTTTCTCTCTCTCATTTGAATTCAGTTATTACCTAAATATTTACTGACCCTGGCATTTTGTGGGTGATGAATGGCCATAAAAGAGCACATTTATTGTGTGCGTTTTAATTAAATGATAGTTTATCAGGAGTGTGGTTGTTTCCCCGTGATGTGAAAATTGAAAATGACGTGGGAAAAAAAAAAATTGCTGTGCTATTGTCTCTGTTACCACCATGAATTCACAATAAGACAAATAATGATGGATCTCACAACTGCAAACCGCATCACTACTTTGATGATTGTGGGGCTCCGGCCCACCACAAATAATACGCTTATTTATGCAGCACAGTTGAAGGAATGCCTCACAGTAAATAGAGATAAAATGAATTAATAAAAACAATAAAAAAAAGCAGTGAGACATAAGGAGAAATACAAAAGAAGCACAATAAAAATGTGCATAAAAAGAAAAATCCAGTCTCTGTAAAAGAAAAAATATATATATATCTTTTGAGATGGAACTTAAAACGAGGTTTGGTGTTTCATCCTCTCATCTCCACTGGTAGGTTGCTCAGAGTCCGGCTGCTCTTGCAGCAAAAGCAAGGGGTCACTTTTATTCTTCAAACTGAGATGTTGGAATGACCAGAAGGGATCAGTGTGAGGATCAGTGTGAGGATCTGTGTGTGTGTGTGTGTGTGTGTGTGTGTGTGTGTGTGTGTGTGTGTGTGTGTGCAGAGGAGCTGTGCATTGAATAAGTCCAACATTAAACCATACAGCTGCTCTTTTAAAGCAATCATTCAAATCTTAGAGATCTGTCCTAAACTGACAAGACATTAAAAGATTACAGAAAGGACACGGTCCCATGTTTTTGCAGAACTTCAAAGTCCCGTCTGCATCATTTAAACTGCCTTATATTAAAATCAACCAATCTAGTTCATATCAAGACATAACTGTACATAGAAAGCTGTTTGATTTAGCAAACTTACTCACACTTGAAATCTTTGCAGAGTGTCAGCACTATACGTCTTAACTGATGGAACATAGTTAAATCAAGTCTTTTAGTCCGAGACATTTATATCAAGGAATTCACCTTCAATTAACTACGTTTGACCGTCAGGGTACTTGAGCACCAGCTAACACGTAACATTTATCAAACATGCTGAGATGGAAGCTGTGGAACATCTGAGAAAACTCCTTTTCCTTCACAGTTGCCACATACGGCGGCTTGCTGAGGAGCCTTTAGCATCACTTTCAAGAGCAAACTGTTCTCTTTAAAGTCTGTTAGCGACACACCGGACTCTTGTAAAACAACAATAACCTGCAAATTTTTGCAATAACGGAAAGCCAAAAGGAAAAAGTTTAAAAAAGAGACGTTTGGAACCTCAAATCCTCTCAATCACTTCAGTTTTAAAGCTCACGTCAACCCTGAATGTGACCTCATTTCTGACTCCATCCAAAACAGACCTCACCCCGTATCAAGTGGAGTAAATAGGCTGTTTAAAAAAAAAATAATAAAGTATGGACGGTAAATATTCTGTGACCTGAGCACCTGAGGCAGACGGGCTGCTGTGAGGTCTCACTCTGCTCTTGGACCTGTGCTTTCCCCTCTTTTTTTTTTTTTTTCACATCTTCTGCCAACAACTTTGATCTTGGCTATCTGACCATCATCTTATGAGGTGTGTCTGAGGTCGTGATTGAAGGCGAAGGGGTGAATATCAGAGACTGACATTTCTCTGTCATCTGACATCACAGGAGGCACATTACCGCACTGCCAGAGCAGGAGTCATGTCCTCTGCAGCTCCTCGCCCATCCTGAGGCAGGACTCAGGACGTTTTCTGAGCTTATTTTAAATGTGATTAATTATTGATTAATTAAATGATAGTTTATAAAACTTCAAAAATAGAAAAAAGCAGCAAATCCACATATTGAGTGTTTAAACTGGTGAATAATTTTGAGGCAATTTTGCCTAATAATTATTACTTCAGATGATACTTGTGGATATATTTTCTGTTTGACTGACTGATTATTGTCTCATTATTTCAGCACTAAAGAAATACTTTACATCCTCTTTCAGTGACATGAATCTCTCATTGGCTCATCAGCTTGGCCTTTTTTTTGATGTGACACTGAACAATATTAAAATAATCTTTGTAGCTGATTTACAAATAAAAATCTGTGGTTTGAATTTCAGAACATGAAGGAATGTTTAACGGTAAAACAGAAAACTTTGGCGCTTTAAATTAAAATCGTCTCCCTGCAGATTTAAAACGAACGCCCGCTTTGGTGTTTTGTCTCTTGACGTTTGAAGTTTGGTAAAAAATTAGCCTGTTTTCAGGCCTCTGACCGTTAACTCTGACAGGAGAGATAAACAAGCACCAGGCTGAGAAAAAAGCGCAGGGTTTTAGTCAGCCTTTAGCCGGACTTAATGAGGTCTAAATCAGAGCCATTTCTCTTGTCACCTTTATCTAGGAAAACGTACACGTTACATCTTTGTTGTCCACAGCCCACCTCCTCTTTTTCTCCTCCTTTTAATCTCATATTAAACCACCACTGACCCTCCCTGGCTTTCTCCTGCTTGAGGATTCAGATTTGTGTCTTGTCATCTAAAATGGAGATGTATGGGCTTGTGCCGCCAGCCTCGATTGAGCCTTGACGTGTAGCAGGGTCTCAGGTGTCAGGAGCCATTTTTCGGCCAGGGTCCCGACCAGAACAAGATTAGGTCCATTTATCTGATTCCAGATTGCTCTAAACCTATTTCAACTGTCATTTACTCTGCGAGTGGGTCATTAGTCCTACATCTGTTTTGTTTTGTGCCGGGCCTGTGGCACTGTGTCTGTATCTGTGCCTGCCTCTGTGTGTGTGCGTTTGATCAGATTATACCAAGATCAGCAGTGCCGTACGAACATATACAATAAGTCATTTTCCCGTCATATTCTCACTAAGATAAAGCCCAAGAATGACATTAATTGCTCTAACTACTGACTTCTGTTTGATGGCATTAGAAAAAGTGCATTTGAAAGGCTTTGCAAAACAGCGCGTCAGAACTTCAAGAAGGCCTTGATTTTGTCGAGTTTTACACAATAAAACGGCACTGAGCTCTGTTGTGCATGTGTGATATTCATACTTGTAAAACTGGTGAGATTTGTGACTGTATACAACCGAACAAAAGGTGTAAGTCATTCACAGATGTCACCTTTCTGATACATCGTGCTGCTTCCCTTTCGTCGTTTGTGCAATGACAAAAAAAAACACACACACACAGAAGTGAAGTGAAAAACCGATATCTGATGATGCAAGTTTGAAAGGTTTGTGTTTTGATGTAGAAATTCAAACACAAAAAAAGTGTCTTTTCTACTCCAACCATTCCTTTTAGAAGCAGCGCAAATTGAAGTGAAAACCCTTAAAAAACACAATATTGCCTCGCTTGGTATCCAAAAATATACTAAAATACATTAGAAATCACATTGATTTCTTTGGCTGTGCTTGATTGTTTGGCAATGAAATTCAATTTTACTAGAAATGAGACCTACTTGCTGTTGTGTTGGATTTTTTTTTCTTTTTTGCAAAAGCTCATATTGACTGAGGCTTTCACAAATAACTCTTGATGGGTTTCCGCTCCGTAAAGTAGAATTGAACTTCTTTGTTTATTCTGTCACATTCTGTCAGCCTGAATTAGCCCTCACACTTGATGACGGGTTTCAATCCGGATCTAACCCAAATGCTAATGGTAAACAGCTATTGTTTTTTGGGCTTCTTGCCTCCCATCCAGTCACTGCTGATGGGTAACATTTTGATTAATCTGACAGGACTTTACCAGAGGGATAACAGCGAGTTGCCCCTCAGAAGATTATAGACTTATCTGTTTCAACCGGCAATTACCTGACTTTCCCTGTGGATGACGTTACAAAGCAAGCATGCCAAAAAAAAATAAAAAAATCATCCTTTTTTTTTTTTTTTTTTTCCTCCAGACCGAGTTGTACACATCGCTGGCAAACAGCTCGATAATCTTCGAGTATGAGCGAGACACAAACAAAACAGATCTCATGGGAGAAACCACAACAAAATCTGAAAGAAACATGTAGACAAGTCGATGAATATTGGTCCAAGGGATCAAACTTGTTTGGATGGAGGAGAGAGGAGGAGGTGGGGGTGGTGGTAGAGAGCAGTTGTAATGGGTAAAAACAACCTTAAAAATATAAAAATGCATTCAAAATCGACAGGGTCATTGTTTCTGACTGGCGCGCGTTAGTTAGACATGACAGCATGCAGAACATTTTAATGAGGATCCTTGTCTACATATACGAATATATGTATTCTCACAGGTGTTCATGTGTGGGTGGCGTTTCAGCTGCATTCCTCCCTCTGCTGCGAAAGCACAGGGATCATATATAGCCTAGTTACAATGCGGCGCCATGATACTGACTCTGTTTTAATTTCAGTCATATTAAATTTTCATAGTTAAACAGCAAAGGTTTATTTAGCAGCTTAAAACTGCTCATTTGGCAGATTCTGCACAGAGATTTTCACACAACAATGGAACAGAAACACATTCCTTTTTTTTTTTATTTTTGCCAAGAAATGACCAGATTGTGAAAGAACCAAATTGCAGACCTCAGGATCAGATTATCCTGGAGGATTATTAGATCCTCAGTTTGATCGACACAAGCAGATTCAAAGATCAAGAGAACATCAACTAGCAGCAGCACCATGATGTTTGAGCAGCAGTCGTTTTCTTTGCACTTCAAAGTTCAATCTCGCCATCCGCCTTTGAAAAAAAGTACAGTTTTCTGCTGTGATGCTCATGATGCACCATGTGATCAGAGATGATGGCAAGTTCGCTTGGATGCACTCAGTTATTAGACATATTGACCAGAGAACCGCAGCAACACAAGGAGAACCTACCTGGACCTGATTACATGCGAGGAACCGTGAGGACCCATGAAGACCTCCAGTCCCACCTGTAACTCGAGGTTGATTGACTGTTCACCTCCCAGTTTGAGTCACACAATATGTGCAAGCGGGTAGGAAACTCCTGTTCTCACCAGAATAAAGAACAATTATCTTTTCTCTGGAGAGCTCGAGGTGAAAAACATGAGAAAAATACAAAAAGTCAAAGCTGCACTGGTCAATATTTCATATAAACCATGGATCAACTTGGATCAAACGCTGCCAGTTACAAGCTAACAAGCTAAAAAACAACATAAACATATAAAAGATGCTATCAAGCTGAACCGTTCTGACACATCTCTGAGACTGTAACATCAAACGATGCTTTTTACAACAAAGCACTGACAACTTTTCAAATTACACACACTGATTTGTTTTCTTTTTCTTCTTCTCGAGCACCAGGTTACGTAGCTCCCCTCCATCAGCCTCCCGTCCATCCACATCTGCCTCCCTCCTTTTTTTCAACCTTCTTTCAGGATCCAAATCCAAATTTATCATTGGGCTCCTCAGCTGTCACAAATTAGGAAACCAGGAAGTAATCATCGCTTCATGAACTATTCATTCTGCCATTTTTGTTGGCCGCATTATCATTTCAATGCAGTCTGATGGATTCCTACCAAAAGTAAAGTGGGACCTTCTCTTGAATAACACAGTAATCTCAACTCTTTGCACTCAAGTCCCAAATCAAGTCTTAATTTCGAGCTGAGATTATCTTTTGTATGGTACAGTGAGTGCTGATTGGACACAGGATAAATAAAAATAACAACTGATTCGAGACAAGAAGGGGAATCAATTGATTTTTTTTTTTTAAAATACATCCTTTTTTATCTGCAGTTTGAGGAGGATGTCAAGTATTTTGAAGTCAAAAAGGCTCATATCCAAGTGAAGACACGAGTCATCTTTGTAAATATCCAAATCGAGCACAAGTCTGTTCTCAGTGGTAGAAAAATGAAAAGAACAAAAGTTTGCTAGATAGAAGTATCAACAAATATTTTTTAGAGTTTACTGTTGTTGTTGACACCATAATGCTCAGCTGTGGTAAACACGGTGCAGTTGAGCTCGTACTGGCAGTGGACTTTACAGTAATTGGCAGAGCTTCAGGTAAATGTTTGGTTTTTCCAACTGGGCTGGCTGGAAGCCGAGGACAGTTTCAATGATTGGTATGTTTTGGTTATTGTGAACAATAAAATACAGTTGTATTGCAGTAAAATCATTCCAGTGTAGATAAGAGTTAGAAAATTAAACTTGGCTGTAATAAAAGCCTGAACATGTTGTACTTTAGACTGCAGATGTCAGTAGTTTGTTGTTGTTTTGTTCCAGCAGGATTTCTCTCCAATGAGGTGGAGAAACACTTTTTTTTATTTCTTTATTGTGACCAAACTGCTGAGCTTTAGCTTTAGCACAGCTGTATGTATCTGAATCTTTGCTTTTGTTGATCTGTTTTTGTTGCTCTTTAGTTTTGGTTAAACAGGGACAGAAAACAAGTTTTTATTTTGGCAAAAGTGCGCATCTGTTTCACTTTGTTTTCATGCTGATTTAGCCTAATGTCCAACTGTGAGCGGATGTCATAGTCTTATTTAGCAGCTATTCATCTGGGAGTGAAGGCCCGACAGCTACAGGAGCCACAAGCTGCCTCATTTTTTATCGGAGGTGAAGTCATCTGAGGTGAAACAGTCTATCAGACTTCACAACTGTGGGAAACACTTCTAATGCCACCAGGCCTTAATTTTCACTCTTAGTCTAAACAGCACACCGCATATGACATATTCCAGTAATTACGTGACCTCACGAATCCAAAAGTGTGATGTTCAAAGTGCTGTTTTTCTGTGTTATTGGCAAACTAGACGTTTTTTAATGGTGGTTTCATACTGTGAAATATGACTTGCAGTTGTGGAGTGTGCAAAAGAAAAAAAAAAAAAAAAAGACACAAAGCTGCATTAATGATGAGCCTCTTCCCTCAGCTCGTGCTGCACATTAATCCTCTCCGCTGGCACTTTCGATACTCGTTCTCATGTCCCTTCCTTGTTTCGGTGTCCAGCTCATGCTTTCACGACCCCCCACCCCCCCACCCCCCACCCCCCAACCAGAAGCCCCCAGTCTTTTCCCTGTAATGAGGACATTCTTCCTGTTGGAAGGTTAATGGCAGACACAGAGAGAGGTACTGACGAATCCAAAACCTCCCGACTCCTCAGGCAATTTCACACAGAATCTCTCTCTTTTTTTTTTCTTTTTTTTTCCACTGGAAGGAGAGTCCATTCACTGTGTGAATGAGTCAGGTAAATCCAATTCCAAAAGGCAATGGGATTTGAGATGGGGAGCAAATTGCACCAAGGTGATGCTGGACTGGTCAAGAGACCCTTGAGGAAAAAAAAAAAAAGTTAGCTCGTTCCAACACAATAGAGGACACTGCTGTTATCTTTGCTGTTAGTCGTGTTTTTATAATTGATTTCCCCCTCTGGCACAATGGCTGGGCAATAATGAAAAGCCTGTCATTCCTGTTTCTTTGTGTTGTACCTTGATGAGGTCATTGGCTCAAGGTGACCAGAGCTTTGGACTGCATGGTCCTCACAGAAGGTGGTCAGAAGGGTTAAGGACATATGGGCAATACAGTATATTAAAAAAAAAAAATCTGGCACAAGTACAAATAGTGTAAATTCAGGACAGGCAGTAGATTAGAGATTGATACCTTCATGTCACCGGACGTTTGTCAGAGCTCTGCTGCCCTGCATTTGCACTGCTGACGTTGCACAGAAGTGGTGTTTTTATGACTGTGTGTGTAAAGTGATATCTAAGGAATGCCTTCAGGCCATTTCTTCCGATTCGGCACAATCAGCTTGGACTCCAGGATCAACCAATAAGAAATTGGTGTCAAAGGTCTAAGAGACTGTGACCTCACAAAAGATGTTTTTGGTCATGACTTAAAATTGTATTCACTCATTATTTCTCATAAATGACTTACAGGATGAAATTATTGTATGATTCAATTTTTTATCCAAAAGTTCTGACTTCACTGAGATATTATAATGTTTTGTTTTTTTCTGATCATTTTTCAACCCAAGCTCATTGGTTTTGCTGATGCTGAGCTTCAGGTGATTGTCGTCACATCATGTGACAAACCTCAGTCCTCTGTGTCCCTTCGTGAAAATATTCTTCAAGTGAAGACAAAAAATTTAATATTCACTGGAATCAAACGTGTAAATATAATAATAACATCTATTTTTTTAAAAAAACACTTAATACCTTTTAATAAATTCATTCAAAGCCTTTCTGTATAAGTCTGGACAGACAGGCATATAAACTGCAACCTGACTGGCTGGCAGAGACATTTAACTGTGAGACTGTTATTCAAGTTCGTCTGAGAAACACAGTTTATTGTGTGGATGAATTTCCTGCATGCTGGATCGAATAAAGTCATGGCCGAATGTATAAAATGCAGAAGGAGACAGCTATGGCCATTAGTGAAATGTCACAGTAAGTGTCACAGGGCCGCGGCAGCAAAGCTGTCTAATATCTGCATCACAGAAACAATGAATAGCTGCGCCTCGTTTCTTCACAGAGGATTTAACTGATGATAGTGGCTCGATTAATTTCAAAAGGGAATGCATTTTAAAAACTCTTCAAATTGGGCAGAACAATGCATTAGATCAAGATATACAACTAAACCAGCAGCTGTATGGATGACAATTTGTAAAGGGGGCATCATCTTTAACTTGCTGTGAAACATTTTGTCATGTACTTTTGTCCTGTAATTGCTTCAAAGAAAACTTAAAGAAATATTATGGAAGCAGTCATTTTGGGAATCTGTGGGGAATTTTTACAATCCATACATCTGTAGACAGAGAAACCAAAACAGGACTTGGGTGAGATTTGGAAAAAATTCAAAAGACATTTAGTTATAATTCTGACAGTATCCTAGTCGAGACCAACGGTAAATTGCTGTAGCACATTCGAACACTGCCCTTCTTTAATTGCAGGTCTTATTTACTGTGCAGCATCAGTGCTGATCAAAGTCAAGGCACTGGAGCCCCTGATTTAATGACAGCGCTGCTAAACATTAAAGCAAAGCAATAAAACCCAGGGTTACGTGCCAGGACAGTTGAGCCCTAGATGCTGTTCATCACCTAAAACCCAACAGTGTTTAAGATTAATAAAGTTTTAGTTCACCACTTAAATTCATCAGCCGTTCCCCCCCCAAAAAAACTGAACATCACTCCAAATATTCAGATTATATCATGTTAACACGAGTGTGTCAGTGTTAGGACTGCATTAGTTGTAAGTACTGATCATCTCTACATATTTATGATTATTAATTTATGCTATGTTTTCATTATTTATAATTTGGTTTAAATATTTTCATTATTCATCATTTTTATCCATAATTTTCCAAAGATGTATCTCCATCTTGGATCAACATTGTTTGGACGTCTGATCGACCTTGAATTGTTTGCTCGGACGATACCAGTTGATTAACATTTGTTTGTTCTCCTGATAAGTGGAAGAGGAAGTGAATGGAAGTGTGTGAACCTGAAGTCAAATTAAAAAAAATAAAATACTCTCGATGGGAGATTAAAAACACACGTCCATCAGATTTTCCACACTGTTCATGGTGGTAACATGCAGAGGCAGAGGTGAATACAGCGCTCCAGGTGTTATGCCACCTAATCGTTGTCTGTCTGGCAGCCTGAGTGTGTGAGTGTGTGTGTGTGTGTGTGAGTGTGTGCGTGTGAGGGAAACTATCAAGTCAAGAATATTCAGAGACAGGAAAGCACTGTGGCACTTTCTGCATCTGTGTGAGTTCACCTCATGTCACCTCTGCAGCCACAAATCTGAAACATCTGCTGAGATTTTTTCAGTAGAAATGAAATGATTGTAGCATAACTAAATATAGCACACACATAACATATGCTGCACACCTTTTTTTCACCAAACACTCTGTCAATCACTAATAATCTGCAGATATAAGGCTGATAAACAAGAGTGAAAGTGATTTAGCATCCCTGTGCATTTCCAGCTCCTCTCAGGGGATTTGACATACAGTCACAACACGAGAATGAAGAAGAGCAAGTCTGATTTAGTGAAAAAAAAAAGTCCCATAGTCAGAGATTTTCATTCAGCATCCTGCTTGTGATGCACCTGATGCCGCAGAGATTTTGGGGGAGAACAGATAGGTTTTTCTTGAGGTTTATAGCTCCCTCCCTCCCCCTCTATCTAATCTTTGCACGTAATCACTCTCCCCCTGCTGAGCAGTGGCACATTCAACAGTACTGTAAATGAAAAACGAGGAGGTAAAGTCGTCATGACAGCTTGCAGCTCACTTGTGTGTGCACGGAGGAACGGCACACCCGGGCGAGCGTGCACGTCTGTATACTCGTTTGTTTCTCAGCACCGCTCACGTCTCTCTTTTCAAACCGACGCACGCATCCATCCATCCATCCATCCATCCATCCATCCATCCGTCCGACTCTTCCTGCACACTTCCCAACCTCAGGTGACAGCAGGATGAAAGTGACTGAAACGGGGGCAAAAATTGTACTTTTCAGCAAAGAAGCCGAGGCTCATTTGAATTCAGTCACACGTGGAACATCACAACTCAGTGGGTTTTTAGCAAAGAGTTGTTATTTCCTCCTCCCATGTCTGACCCACACAATACTTCTGTTCCTTCAGAATTAAATCCAGTTCCTGAAGCATCTCTCGGGTTGTGTGAAAAAGGGGGCGGGCCGGCATTCTTGTATATGTCCTGGTTTATGACTGTCTTGATTAATTGTAGGAGAACATAAGTCTTGTTGAAACAGAGCTCGCGTAATTAACTATCCACTCAGGGTCTGCCTTGAAATTAATAACTGTGATGTTTAATCAAGATTTACATCAAGCAGCGGGAATGCCGTATGAATATTTGCTCACACTGTGCCCTATCAGTTTGATGATAGGCTATTCTCTCTATTATTTTTCTTTTGTATTCCCAGTAGTGATATTACTCAACATTATGGAAATAAGCTGAACTCGATCAGTTCTATGTGGTATCAGCACCTGCCTCTGAGGTACCAGTTCTTTAATTAATTGAACAGTAATTAACAGTTAAAGTCAGGATCCTGAGAGAAAGTGAACTTGAAAGGCAAATCTAAACTAATGAGGTTTTACTTTGAAGTAATGAACTCTTGGTTTAGGGTAATCATAGGCTTCTGGGCTTTACACAATTTATCAAGAAGACAGTGAGCTATATAGGCATGTACAGTATTGTTCTTTTCCTGAACTTTTTTTTTGGCAACTTTAAGCTGCGAGTTCAGTCTTTTACACAGTAAAACAATAAAACAAAGAACTTTCTTTTCAAAAGGAGACATCGCTTGTAGACGGGAGATTCAGAGCTTTCCATCTCTGAACAATATGTAGCCCCTGAGTTCCTCAATCAAAGATGATATTTCCTGTTTTATTTTGAAGGAAAAAAAGAGTTTCACTGACAGCGTCCATATAATTCACATAATAAGAGTATTTTCAAAACTATCATGAAAAACAACTTCTTCTTCTTCTTCTTCTTTTTCCTCTTCTTCCTCTTATCCTAATTATTATTAATATTATTGTTATTATTATTAAACATTTTATAGTTATATATTATTTTATACAATTATTCTTATAATTTTTGTTGTTCTTCTTATAGTTATATTGATATTAGTTGATCTTACTATTATTTATATATTTTATATCATTGATAAAAATGACTAGTAATAAAACACGTTTGGTTGGTTGATGAAATGTTAAAGCTGTGCAGTTATTTTTAACGAGAACAGGCTTACAGGTAATTAGCAAGATGAGAGACAAACTGGCAGGAACAAAACATCAGGATACGAAACGAAACACGAGGTGGAAACATGAAGGTAACAGATTATTTAAGAGACACTCTGAAACAAAAAGACAAACAAAAGCAGACAGTCTCACAATAACTAAGACGGGGGACCCATGTACAATGTTGACAACTAAACAAGATGCAGGTGTAGTTAGCTCAAAGGACTGCAGGGCTGATGATGAGTGGAAACAGGTGTGTGTGTGTGTGTGTGTGTGTGTGCGTGCGTGTGTGTGTGAATGGGCGAGGCAGACAGGTGAAGGTAAAGATGAAGGGAAAAACATGGGTTGGGAGGACTGACAAGGACTTGGAGACGAGCTGAGGCAGGGGACTGTGACAGATACTTGATTTATCACTAAACAGCAACTGATAATGTCCATTTGTCATGTTTTCGAATCGTCCCGTCAGCTGACTGAGGATCGATCAAAGGGAGACTCACAGATTTCAATTTGAATCACTGTCATGTTTATTAAAACTATCTTAAGTTCTATACGATAATAAATCCAAATGAAGAACCTTTCCTCTCCCTCGACATGAAGAAAACAGACATAAATGGATAAAAATAGCCGACGCTCTCGCTCCACACTAGCAAACAAGGTGGACATTTGTGTGTGGGTGATGCAGGTGCAGACACATGTGTCCACACACACACACACACACACACACACACACTTGGCACTCACACCAGCAGCCTGTCCACCTGACTTTCCAGTGACAGAAGAGAGAGTGAGGCGGTGGTTATTATAGCTCTGCTGTCATTTATATCAGGTGTACTTTCTCAGCCATGCAGAGCTGGTGGTGGGGCTTAGTCATCGATGGGGTGGGGGGGTGGGGGGGTCATTACATCTCGCCTGCTCTTGTCTACCAGCCTCTGCCTCCACAGGACACTAACAAACATGCTGCCTCCAGTGAACCATCCAGCACAGGAGCACCCGGATAGAAAATAGGTGTTGTGCCAGTCACCTCTGTTAGCGCCACAGTTGGGCTCCGGGGGGACAGAATGAACAGCTCCCTCACCACTGCAGCACATGAATAATGGTTATTAGACCTGCTTCCACCGTGGGACTTAAACTTTTGTGGCCATTTCTTGTGATGATATGACCATAAATAATGCCAACGTGTCACTGGGATAAGTACGGCCAATAAATTTTAATGTACAACCGCATCTGTATTGGCCTGCTGTAGCTCAGCGGGGCCAAGCTGTGTCTTAACTCTTGTTAGTATCTGAGCTCCAGTAACACTTTGGTCCAATAAAAATAACCCTGAGTCTGTTGTCCTCATCAGGGTCATCAGGAAACACTAAACAAAGCCCGGTCTAATAGGATAAGCACTGAGGAGAAGCAAATCGAACAAATATAGAACATAATTAACACAGCGGTGGGTGAGCTATCCACATGTGGCACGGATGAGTCAAATAAACAGTCATGCGGATGTAGATCAATCAACATTTGCACCAACATTGCAAGTTTATAGATTTCATTTTCCCATAAGCTGATTTATGTATCTGCATTAAGGGCTTAAGGATACATTAGTTATCAATGTCATGACATCAATAAAATTGTATTTTCTATAATAGTGCAGATGTTATTATTATAAAGCCAGTGTTAGGTTAAACATTAAATTGGGTGTTTAAAGCTTCAATTACTAAAATTCGTTGTCCTTTCAAAATAAAAGTATAGTAGTTATTGTCCCTTTTTTTCCATTAACACATAATATTGACTTATAATAATTCCTGTTCCTGGTTGTGTGAACTCTTCATACTACTTCCAGTGCTCTCTGATGCACAAACTATGTGATGCATGAAACTGTGACACTTTTCTTCCTCACTTTGCTTTCATAAACATATCTTTGTCATTTCTGTACTCATAACGCTCTCCTTCACGCCCGGCTTCATGCATCCCTGAACACACACATTCACATTTTGATTGCCTGTGGGAAGAAATTATGAAAAAAAAAGATAACTTCTAAACATTTTTCCAATCAAAGCAAAAAGAAATATGCTAGCAATAAGTCAGCCGACCACAAAAATGTTTGGAACTTCAGTAGACAGATTTGTCCCAACTTGCTTGTTGCAAATGATGTCATTAGATGTGTAATTTGGTTGCGAAAAAAGAAAAAATAATAAATCAAACACCCTTCCAAACACACAATGTGGGAATAAAGATGTGCAGATGCACTGTTGTAATGGCAGAGTGACAGAAATACTCCGACAAGAAGACACATGGCTTGTTTGACCTGCTGTCCAAACCTTACCATCATAAAACAAAGCAATTTATTATGTTTATCATTATAATTTGGAAAAGAAACTGCCAAAAAGCCACAGTAGTTGATATCAGAGAGGCACTGCAGCAGATGTTGCAGCAGTAACTGAATAGTTTTGGAAAAAGGCAGCAGGTTTCCTTCATACAGGGATTAAAAAAAACACATCTGACAAGTCAACATATAAGAAAACTGATTGTTGTTGAAGTTGACCTTTTGTTAGCACTTGTCTATTGTGTTGATGCCAAATGTTATCCAGCCGGCATCACTTTGCTCGACCAGAAATCCTTTGCAATGTTGATTGAATAGTACGATAACTTTTTCCGAAACATTACTAACAGCATTTCGGTCAGTAGATTTACCCGAATCAAGACAGATAAGAGTCCAATGACCAAGTGAGGACACTGAGGAACTCAAGCTGAGGAAATAAGAGCAGGAGCATGAGGACATTGTAGTGTGTCTACTCGTATCGTTAAGATAAAATTTTCTTGGATAAAATATTCCATTAAATTTGATACACCAGAACCTTAAATCACTGCAAATCCTGACTCCTGATTCTAATCTCAAACTCTAAACAGAGAGAAAGGAAATGCAGTTTTCCAGCCGACGTTAGCTGCAGCTAATTTATAAGAATTGATTCCACACTGATTCACGTAGCGATACAGTACATCTGTTTTCATGCCCATGTGCATGTTATGATTGTGTTTACATCCTCACACACTCTGACAGTGCACACACACACACACACAACGCCAGGCCACGTGGTGCAGCCCCCCAACAGTAGTTCATCGCAGGTGTAGCATTTTACGGCCCTGCAGACAGATTGTGTCGACTGGTAGTTTGCTGAGGAAGGCAGGGAACAGTATTAGTCTCCATCCCCTTACGTCAGTGGTCATAACATTTGCCATTACTTCCCCTGCAAGATTCAATCACCAGCTCACAAAGCCATGCTTCACGCACAATGAGAGGCGAGTGCCTTTTGTCAGGCATTCGGCAGAGTGAATTGCATATAGAGTGACTCTGAGATAGCATTGTTTCTGGCTGCCATAAAAAATCTATTTAAGGAAAATCTAATCTTCATAATCTTCCCCCTCAGAGGTGGTGAACGGTGATAGGAGAGATTTCCATGCAAGTCCTGGTTGTCTAGTTGGCAGTGCACAAGGCTCGAGGATGTAGGAAATTGCTGGGAGCAGAGGATATTAAACTTCAATTTGAGAACACTGATAAGCGCCGAATTGGTGATTTATTTAGGCGTATTGTCAACTAAATCATCCTTAACCACTGGACACAAGTATATTCATAAACACAACCCTCCTGCTTGCTTTACAATTCCATTTTTATTTTTATTTTTTGGCATATCTTCAATCTAAACTGCAGGGTAAATACTGTGCGTCTTCAAACAAGTTATAGATATGGTTTTTGAACGAAGATAATTTTCCCGGTGATTAGTTATGGTGTAGCCTAGCAACCATGGGTGTGTGTGTGTGTGTGTGCGTGTGTGCGTGTGTGAGTGAGTGTGATGGAGATGGAAAGCAAAGCAAGAGGGAGCTTTCAGTCTCTGCTCTTTTTTTTTCTCTCTCTTTCCCTTCTGCGTCACTTTGGAGCGTGTAAATGGGCCGGTGCAGTGCAGTAAAAAAAAAAGAAAAAAAAAAAAAAGAGGGGTGTGTGTTTGGGGGCGGGGGGGTGGGGGGGCATCCGCTATAGTGAATGAATTATTAATGGGTATAAATCCCAAACAGAGGGATGAGGCCGAGACTAATGTCCACTGGCATGAGTTCCATAGAGATGGGCAGCGTCTCAAGGATAGCAGGGCAGCCTGGCAGCTTCACGCCGCTGTCAGCTGAGGACACTAGATCACTGCAGTGGCAGGGACACTCAACAAAGATCATCCTCACATCCACGCTGCATTGTAAACGTTAGCACAAGTGTGTATGTGTGTGAATGTGTGTGTGTGTGCTCTTTTATTTTTCCTCTTGTGAGCTCACAGTGTCCTCTCAGGGGATTGTTTGAGGGATTAATTTATCCTCAGGATTTTAAGTTTAAGGTTAATTTTAGAAGAGGGATTAAGTTGAGTTTAAGTGGTCAAGGAGTAAAACTAACTAATTAAGCTGTGCGAGTGAGGTAATGTGAAATATACATGCAGAACTAGCTCCTGTGTATATGTGTGTGTGTGTGTGTGTGTGTGTG
>JAQMCX010000009.1:7646792-7662693 GCA_029814765.1 Acanthurus leucopareius | reverse complement strand
ACTAACTAATTAAGCTGTGCGAGTGAGGTTATTCGAAATGTACATGCAGAACTAGCTCCTGTGTATATGTGTATGTGTGTGTGTGTGTGTGTGTGTGTGTGTTTGCAGGTGTGCATGCATCCCCGTCGCTGTCTTATTTTGAGTGCTCCTGTAGAGATCAAACAGGTGTAGAGGTGTGAGGAGGGAAGGACACTTTTCTTTTTTTTTTGAAAAGTCTGCTAAAAATGAAGGAAAAGGAAATTTCTCTACACCCGCTGTGTCTGTTAGCAGAAAAAAAAAGGGACTGCCATATCCTCATGACTTGTCTCGGCACCTCAGGCTGCCAGAAGCAGCCATTTACAGCCTGTCTTCCTCATGACTCATCATAATGAAAAATCTTCACGCCGAAAAGTCTGTAGTATTGAAAGGAAGAAAGTTTCATTTCAAAGTGGAATACCATTCGGAAGAGTGACACTTACTTTTACAAAATCATTACTGGAATAAAAGTAGAACTTAACATGAATCTCAGTGAAGTAATTAGCGTTCTCGCAACCTTTGGCTGGGAGATAATTGTAAGACTGGGATCATCTGTCATCATCAACTAAGGAAACTCTTAAAATTAATATACATATGTTTTTAATTAAACTTCCCTTCAAAGTCGGTAACTTTTATTGCAGTTTGTGCTGTGAATTACATCTCTGATAATGATACAAGACTTTCTTTCTGTAGTATAGGTCCAACTTCTGTGGGTAAATGCAAGAAGTCTATTACACTTTTATGTTGCATGACACTGCAGTTTAACAGTCCTGTAATAAAATCTACTTTTGTAAAACACATCATTTGTATATGATGGACATCCGTCATGTTACAGTTGAATCTTGAAGACCAAACGTTGCACCTTTGCTGTATTAGAGTGCATATGTCATTTATTCTAATGAAGTTTAATAAAACACCACAACAAAGAACAGCCTGTAAAAAAAAAAGCATGAAATTGTGTCAGAAAACAAACAACTGAAATAGAGGCCGACAACAAATCTGAGCACTTTTAGTCCGGCATTAAGCTTGAAATGTCAGACATCCTTCGGTGTCAGACTTTAATCAACAGTGCAGCTTTCCAGACTCAAACCCCATCAAACCCCCACCAACACTTCTGTCCTCCGATGGGAGGTCATTAGCTGCTTTAAAAGGGGGGGCTAAGGGGTTAAGTGCATTATCACATATTTATAGAACAAATTCTGCAGTTAAAGAAAACCATGTTGAAAAGACATTTTAAAAAATAAAACTTCTAAATTGAATAATTCACAAAAAAATATGACAAACTATCCACAACTAACTAACTGGCCTACTTGAATTTCCATTTGATCATCTCAAAGAGAATTAACTGCAGACAAATGAGCTCTTTGACAGTGTTCAGACTTTTTTTGGCTGAATAATTGTTTTTTTTTCCCTCAGTGGTTAGTTTTAGGTTCAGTTGTGCTCTAACCTGACATGTTGTGACACAGTTTTTCTCGGCCATTTGAAAGCCAACTCTGTGTGGTCCATTTCTGTAGAGAATATGTCAGGTGACATTGGCCAAGAGCTCAACACCCACAGGAAATCTACAGGAGGTCAAACTGGGTTTACTGAACAATGTGAGGCTGTGAAACTTGCAGATTAACAAAAGTACAAGAGCTGGTACCTGCTTCAACAGGCTGCTGTCGGGTTTAAGGTGGTAACTCATCACAAGCAGGAAAATATGATAAAAGAAGTAGTTTTCTCAAGGAAAAAGTACTTAACAATGTATTTTTTTTAAGGCTGTGAGTGTTGAGTACTATTGAATGGGCATTGTTGGTGCTCTACCATCACCGGCTGTTGGTCATGGCCAGAAAACTTGTCATTGAATTTGAATTAACTTCTCCTTCTTAGCGATGCTAGCTAGTGTTTGTCGAGTGTTTGATCTATTTCACTTGAAAGTGAAATGTCACAACAAAAATTTAAAGGATTTCCAGTCAGTTTTGCAGAGACGTTGATGGTCTCAAGACAACTTAACCACCAGAATGAATGTTTGCATTGAACATTCCTGCAAACCAAGAATAGGTTGAACTTTATGTTTCAATTTTTCAACTTCATATTGTAACAATGCTGTGGTTTAAATGTGGTTCGGTTCATTCATTATCATAATATGGGGTAAACAATACCGCCTTACATCAGCATAGCCACACTGTCATTGTGTGAGCATATTAGCATGCAGACTTTAGCATTTAGCTCAGGGCACTGCTGTGTTTTTGTTCGACCTCACAGAAATATTTTCCCTTTAGAACAAAGTGGGAAAATTTATTCATGGCCAATATAAATTCATTTCAGATCCATTGTGCACATTGCATTAAATCTCATGTATATTTATATCTTCCAGGTACCTATTGTACTGTATACTTTGCAGCATAAAGTGTATAAATTCAAAAATCCCTATGCTGTGCATTTTGCATCCTGGCCACTCCATTAAATTTAGTGTAAATAGGACAGACCTTGGTAACAAGGCAAACAGAGGAGCCAGCTGTGCCTTTGGGGAGGTTTGCTTATTAACAGGCAGGGATTCAGAACACACACTGAGACACAGAGACAGGGATCACTATTGAGCTGTCTGTCACCGGGGAAATTGCTCCTGTCCATACACTGCAAGAAGAAGGAAAAAAAAGAAAAAAAAAAGTCCAACTCAACGAGTGATTTGTTTATTTCATCAAGTATTAAAATCACTGCTCAAGTGTGACCACCTGGAGAGAGTGCGAGGGGGGGGGATTTTTTAATTCACCCTGCCTCTCTCATGCTTCATTCTCGTCTCATACGGCTTTTCTTTTGTGCATCCATCCACTGTAGTTAACACAATAGCTCATGAGCACGTAATCCAATTTTAGCTCATTTTGAAGGGAATGCCTCATCACATCACTGCTTGCTCCTTTGTGCAACACAATTTCTGCAAAACTAATACTCCGAAATGATATGTGTTTTCAAAATTACATGTTTACTCTTCTCTCTCGTTTACTTTTCCTCTGAGTCTCTGCATTACAATGAACGATTTCTCTAAGATAAAGTTCATTTAGCGGAGTAAATCATTCTTGTTTTTTTTTTTTGTATTTTCCCAGCAGCCAGTCATCAAACTGGCCCTGCAGAGTCGCCGTGGGAGGAGGAAAAATGAAGCACATTGTTCGCTCGGAGAAGTCTGAGAAGATCTGTCACAGCAGGTGAGGCCCCTCCTTTCCAGCTGGTGCTAATGAGGCCTGCTAGGACTCTCTGTGGTTTCTCGTCTTCACTGTCAGAACGGGCTTTGGAGATTAAGTCACATAGAGATCCGGTTTTCTTTTTGAAGTGAAGTTACATAAGTGCACGAGCGCCAAAAAAAAAAAAAAAAGAAAGAAAAAGCACGCGTCATCGAGCCTTTCCTACTCACAAGTCTGTAAGGTTTTTCCATGCGATTGCTCTCATCAAATGGACCGTGGCTTAACGTGGCTGTATGGAATGTTAATCAGTGTAGAGTTTGATGAAGGTAATAATTAGAAGGAGAACATTCCTCCATGAAAGACAAGACTGTCAGTATCTCACAGCGTGTGTATGATGTGTGGGCTGGTCTTTGCTTCCAGGTTGCCGTCGCAGAGAATCCGTCAATGATTATTCCTATCATCAGTTCATCACTTTGTAAAAAAGTTTCGACATCTGAAAGACTTATAATTTCCCCAGAGTCTAACTCTCTATTTTACAGACCCTGAACGACGTCCTTGAAGTTTACTTTGTAATTTAAAGCTAATTATACAGAAATTTTGCATCCCCTTCAAAAACAGCTCTGTTCCAAACCAAAGTTAATATTCATTCATTATTAATTTATAAGTGAGAATTAGTTTTTTTTTCATATTTGTTGAATTGTTTGTTTGCATGTAGAATTTCAGGTTTTTGTTTGTGCGTTTGACCTGCTGTGTACTGAATAAAAGACTATTGAGTGTCATAATAATTATTTGGAATTAATTAGCCTAATTGGAAGTTTGCTAATTGAATAGTGTTTCTGTTTTCCTCTATAATCAGCACCAAATTACACAGTTATTTTCATGAGGTTTTCTAGTTCATTATTAGCAAATTACAGACGTTTAAAATGAAGTGTTACCAAATTACCAAAAAATGCTTTACTCAGTTATGGAAATTATTTCGATCAAATTTTCTAACCGTAAACTGTTTCAGCACTTAAACAGAACAAGAGAAACATCCCATCTTTAACATCTCGATGTCATGTCACATTGTTCAGGTTTCTTTACTCAAGGTCATCTCATCCTTTTATTTGTCTTTTTTCAAGAATATCGTCCGACTCTGGGGATCTGACTCTGACCATAAAGCTATATTGGTTAATGGAGGTCTTAGAACATTAAAATGGTCTTCCGATCATAAATTGACTTTTATATGCTAGATGTTCAGATTAGTGAGGTTTCAGTGGCTGTGAAACCGGGAAAACGTCTCCAAAGGTTAACTTTTTTTTTTATTTCGGTCTTGGTTCCAGCAGCCTCTGAGCCCGGACAATGCGAGGCCCAGTTTTGTCACTCTCATGGTTTTGTCTGCTCCTGGTGAGGCCCTAGGTGCAGAGTGAAATGAATCTTGGGTAAAGGCTCAATTAAGAGGCGGGATCCCTCGGCATGCCGGAGGCGCTCTGCAGTCTCCCCGGTCTGAATAGAAAGTGTCAGGAGGCGCTAAAGCATTGAGCGGTGACCGTCAACTCAGACTGACAGCATGTCATCTCTCCTCTTTCAGCTTCACCAAGCAGTGCCCCCTGCTCAACCCCCCCCATACAAACACACACACACACACACACACACTAAAACACATACCACATCCATATCCTCACATACTGTACATACCAAACACACACACACACACACACACACACACACAAATAGAGCCTCCCACACTTTTAGATTTGAGGCTTCAAGCAACTTCTGGTGAGTAACTCATTGACTCAGACAAATATTATCATATTCTCTCTCTTGCTCACTCTCATCTCCTGCTTACACACTTTTCCATGTGGCCCAGCACACATAAAAGCATGCACACACACACACACACACATACACACTCTCCCCTGCTAAGGAATGCACATTCACACAGATGAATGTGCACACACACTGACAGAGTAATTAGTGGGTAGGAGTTCAGAGTCTTGGTGGTTTGTGGTCTGGTCGCAATAAAAAAACTCTAGTTAGCCTCATTAATCTTGGTATCCACACAGGGGAATTCAAACCATCTTATTTTTTCTTTTTTTTTTTTTAACTCACCAGCAACATTTCAGAAAACAGCATCCAGAGCACAAACTATCAGATATTCACCAGGGATCTTTAACAACATTGTTGTCATTGTATGATGAGTGCAGCAGCACGTCCTGATATGAAAAAAGGCCTTGATTTGAAGAGGTTTTCTCAACCTCTTTGTGGGTGCCGGAAGAAACAGAAGCGCTTTGTTAATACGCCCATTCAGCGAGGTGAAAGCGTTTAAACGGTTGACCCAAATGTGCCCAACTAAAGCACCATTAGAAAGAAAGCAAAGTGGATCTTGTGGGGTAAATAGCACAATCGGTTCTAATACATTGAAGTTGGGTGCGGTGGCATGCTGCCGAGCCGGGGCTATTTCTATTCAAACCTCCTGGGTCACGTGATCCGGGGGCCGTTTGCGCTTGGCTGAACCCGGCTCCCTGGATTGGATCACCAATGTAAGGCCCCGATTAGAATGCTGAAGTGGATCAACAGATGAGTCACCTTCCCTTGGCTCCTGCATCAAGCTGTTTGTGTCCACATGCCATTCAACGCTGGCTTATGCACTGAGCTCAATGCAGGAGCCTCCAGTGCGGTCTGACAGGAGTTTGTGTGTGAGCTTGTGAGGTTTTTTTAAAGGAACTTGTTTGTTGTTATGTGACAAGCTCTTATTGCTTCATGCACTTACCTAAATGTACTCGGGGAAAAAAAAAAAAAAATCAATGTGATATTGTTTTCCTGGTAAGTTTTTGGCGAATAAAACTTTCAGTGCCTGCGTATCAATTTGTTGCTGCACCGATTCTACTTTTTAACTCCCAAATGGGGCTTTCAGTGACAATAGATCTGCAACCTGAGGGCAGTTTTCTCTTTCACCATTAGAAACTTTTCTTGGCTCGTTCCAGCTTTCACAAACTCTGTCTTTTTTCAGCCAGGATTCAATATTCTTCTCATGTTTACCACGAGAGACGGAGGAGCTCTTGTTTGGTGCAACTTTGGGCTATTTCACTTTTCTGACCTTTCACATGCACAAAACAACCTAGATAACACACTTAAGGACACGCAAAGCCCAAAAAAAAGCCTAGCACAGCCTCTTCCAAAAACACAAACAGCTATCTTTCATGCTTTTGTAGTTGTTGGATGCAGGCTGTGCAACAGCTTCAATTCATGACCTCTGTGTTTCTAAAATCTTGGCTTTGGCCCCGCTCTCACTGATAAATATGATAATATTATAATACCTCAGGTTATTGGCAGATTTTTAAAAGCTGACCCAAAATAAGTGCTCTTTTTTTCCCATTTTAAAAAATGTGTAAATGGATGCACAAGTTCGATCATTCTAGTGACAAAAAAACTAGAATTCGCTGATCTCGTATGACGATTAATTCAGTTTTCTTTTTCCAAAACCAGCCAGCGAAAACCTAAAATTTCATTCTTTCCTTTAGTTCACAGGATGTGCCTAAATGGTTGAACCCTTGTCAAATTACCACTGTATTATATCAAAAGCATAATGTGCATTTATTCATACAAAGATTTCGCAGAGCATCACTTGAATAAAGGTAGAGCACCTAAACTCGATTACATAGGCCAGTGAGCTGGTAAAAGTTACAGGAATCTTCTGTGTCAGAGCTCAGGGCTGTGAAATGTGTTTCATCAAAGGAGAAAATACAATCGCTCGTGTTTTGTCAGTCATCTCCAATTCAGCACTGTAATTGTAGATGTGCATCATGAATGACAAAATTATGCAGCTGGTACTGACCCGGCCGCTAGCGATGCATCATCAATAATTGATGCCTGCAGAAATAAACGACATAATACACTCACTGGCTCAGTATGATGTTTAAACCAAATTTATTTAAAGCCATTAATTTTTTTATCTCTCCGTCTACAATAACTAAACATGTGTTTAACAGCTCACAGATGGATGAGTGCAAAAGTTGCTTCGTATCTCTGTCGGATAAAGCTAATTGAAAACCTGTTCACTGCTGTTTCACTGTTTTATTAACCAAATAACAGCTTATTATTTCTGAGAATTTTTTAGATTTTTAAAAAAGACCCAGAGATACTCTGATAACTCTCATCTGTGATGAATGAAATCATTTCTCCTAAATCTTAATCAACGAATATTTTTCTTCTCTCCAGTTTCATATTATGGATTTTGTCCTCCATATTTTAGCTAAACTTATTGCTAGTCTGCAGTAATATTATGCAAAGTCACTGACAGTGAACTGATGGCTGTGACCAACAGTTGGGAATCATGTGTAATTTTTTTAAAAATGAAGTAATTTGAATTTGTTTTTCAAAACTGACGGGTTAGACTTAGAAAAAAAAGAAAAAGAAGTATAGTAAAACTATTAGACATCAACAAACCTCTCCTTCAAAAGCAGCCTTGTCAGGTGAAGCTATATTGTTTTCAGGTATTCTGATTCAGGTTTGATATCATTATCTGCACTGAGGGCTGAAGAATTGTTGTTGGTATTCAGCTGATAATTTCTCTGACCCACAATCCTCTTTGGTTACCCAGCAACAGGCAGCTAGACGACGTCCCCCTGGAGGGAGATTTGGTTTAGGAGGCAGAGGAAACGGCAAGAGGCTGGCCTATGGCAGAGAAAAATTGAGATGCTATCTTCTATCAAGTGCAGATGTACGACCCAATCAGCACCCTTGTTTCCAGTTTATCTACCACTCCTGCTGCAGGATGTCTCCTGAAGCAGAGGCATTGCAGTAGAGCATGTCAACTGTACCTAACAGAAGAAACAGAGAAAAATATATAGCACAAATATCTTGGCTAAGAGGCTTTCCATGACCTGTAGCAATGCCATAAAAAATCCCACGGTTCAATATTCTTTGTGCATGGATTTCACATTTTTATGAAAAAAGTTTTTCATGCAGAAAAACTGTAATTTCTCTGTCTGCTCTCAGGGTGATGTTTGCAGTATGAATGCATCACCTGCTTGAGGGTAACATGTCGCGCCACAGAGCAAAAGCAGACACAAACTGCAGACTCAGACATGGAGGGAGCTGTGCTCTCTGCGAGTCTTTGCATACCTGTGAATGGAACGCCACGGCTCTGTATTGATCTGTTGTATGGAAATAGTTACATCCGATCGATCGGCTGAACTTGTCGGGACTGTGCTCATCATGTGCGGCTGAGCAGGCCGGCGAGGCAAGAGGTGTGATGGCTCTGTTAGTCAGCAAAGGCTGTGTTTGAGCTGAGAGGAAGCTGCAGTGCTGAAAGACCAAAGGATAAAATTAGCAACTTATGTAGAGGAAGCAATACTGCACTTTATATTAAAAAAAAAAATCACTTAATTTATAGAAATTCCTGCATTGTTACCTTATGTAAAGGTCCATTGTGTGGGATTCAGGGGCATCTATTTGTAGAATGTGGCAGAATAGAGATGTAATAATCAAAAATATGTTTTCATTAGTGCGCAATAAGCTGAAAATAAGATTTGTTGTGTTTTCATTACATTAGAAAGAGCCATGTTGGTCTACAGAGGAAGCAGATCATCTTCCACAGAGTTCACTGTGTTAGACTGACATGTTTCATGCAAGAAAACAACCACTACTGTGATCAAAATGTATCAGATGTGATTCAGACAGTGCTAAAGTGCTCACACAACAAAGTGATGAAAGTTTCATTTACATCAAAAGTCACATTTAACAAAATTTGTTGATTTCCTCTCTCTCTCCAACATTTCATCTGTTTTTCTCAAGCCATCAATGAAACTTACCATCACCTGTAAAAAAATGACATATTTCTCTGAGTTTAATATGCTAAAAAAAGTATGGAGTAATGCAGGTACACAACTCTACACAACATGTATAACATACATCCGCTTGTTTGTAGACATTTTACCACAGAAATGTGATATATTATGCATTTCAGTTCATCTACAGAGGCATTACAGGTAAAATGCCCTGTTCGCTCTCCTAAACACCACACCAGCTGTATTAAGTTACTGCTGATACAGACATTTCCTTCTGCTGCTACTCCACAATCAAAGTGTTCAACTGGTGAAAGTGCTCATTACGGAGCAGAATGGCTCCTGTCGGTGTGGTATTATAATATATCATTAGATTGTTATTATCGATGCATTAGTGTGTGAGCAGCTCACTGCTGTGGCTGACCAGTGGAGCCAATTAACTGCTTTATAACTGTTAAGCCCAGTTAAAGCTACAGAATTACATCATAGTTAAAGTCAATAGTTTAGTGTCTACATGAAATCCAGTTAATAATCAGTAATTATTGCTGCCGGGGTGCTGCAGAAGATAAGGAAACAATACATACTGGTCTTAATAATAGCTGCTTCAGGTTTTGTTGGAATATTGTCATACAAACATACCTCAGCACATTGACTGTGTGATTGTTATGAGGCAGACATGCAGGTTAGCTCAGACTATATTTTTGCCTGGTATCACTTGAAAGAGTGACTTTTCTAGCTCTAAACGATACCCAACCTGGAAGTTGTCACAAGGGGGTCAAGACTTCTGTCGGGTATCGTTTTAACAGTCGCCTATGTGATGGGGCTTTCAACTTTAAAGAGAAATGTTAAAATAATTTCCAAACAAGCCATGTTTGGTCAGAATATTTGTTTGGATCCATCAGGCATAAGCTGTTAAAGTTGGTGAAGCACAAGCATCGAATACTGATGTGCTTCAATATTGTGCAGAAAGTATATACACCACATGAGTAAATATGCTTCATATGTCGATACATGCATGTATATGTTTTTGGGTAGTATTTTTTTATGTATTGATTTCAAGTCAAACCGCACACACTGAGAACAGCCGAAACTATCTGATGATGACTGGATGCACAGGAATTCAAAGTAGACGTCTTTATTGATGTGCGCACCTTTTCCATTGTTGAAGCTGCCCCAGAACAGACATTGATTCTAAATTCACCCTGCAGACGACTGAGAATCGATCCCCTTTTTTTGTGTCGCCTAGATCTTCTGCCAAGTACAAACCTGGCAAATGTCTCTCTTTCAGCTGAGAGAAAACGACTTGGTGTTGTGAGAAAAACGCACACCAGCAGTGAAGGCAATGTTTTATTTCTTTTCTTTTTCTTTTTTTTTTTTGTCTATGGTTCAGCACCCTAATTGAATTTTTTAATAACGCTTACCAAAAGAAGAGAAGGTGGTTTGCTCCCTCTCAACTCAGCCTCACTTGTGGATTTACAAGGCATTAACATTCTGGAGAGAATGGGCCGCTCTCCTTTGAGAGGAGGGGGAAAAAAAAAAACATTGTCAGGAAGCAGTTGTCTGTAAATGAATGGCAGGGTCACCCACCACAGTAAAATGTTAATGAGGAACAGTACACTGGCTCAGAATGCAGGAGGGCTTGAAAGAGGCAGGCCTGAATGCAACACGCCACAGTAATTGAGGCGTACTCTCCTTGCGACGACCGCTGAAAATGAACAATACCAAAACATATGGCAGCGTGGTCACAGTTTGAAATTGTTTTTTTTCTCCATTATTTTAAGGAACCACTTTCTTTTAGCATTTTTGGCATCTGCTTGCTGAAGGCTGGAGCATAAATCACAGATTGGCAGCACTGCAGCTAATAGAGGGGAAGGCAAAGGTCAAAGCAAACAAATGATGTCAACAGATTTTGGTGTGTATCCAGACACGTGACGGAAGTGTGACAGAAAATGCCAGAAAATAACAGCCAGGTGGGACACCTTTTTTTATGGAATGAGATTCAGATTTGATAATTCTGTGAAACCGGTGAGGCTTTACGATGTAAACTTCTGATGTGAAGGTTGTGTGAGGTTTTTTTTTTGTGAAGGACAAATTTGCTGAAATGTCATGTCGTATCTGACTCACACTGCGGTAGGTAAGGAAGTGTCATTGCAAGTGTTTGCTCGGCGATGTGATCAGCATTTGACGGACACGTTATAGAAACAGCGTGACCTTTCTGAAGCTTCTGTGGATATCAGCAGTTTGTGGACAACTCAGCTGCACACGTCCACTCTGCAGATACTGTCCTCAAAAAGAGGTCCCCCGAGCCTTATCAGCTCAGACTGTATGAAATTTTAATTTCACATTAGGATAATGTCTGACTATTCTGTCTTGATTAATGCATTTCTCCTATTGAGTAAGGATATAGTCTGTGATTGCAGACGTCTAAATCAAGCTGTCATGAGGGAACACAGTGTGAATGAAATAGTGGAATAACAGTGGATGAAGGAATACAGGAAGACAAGCTAGAAAAAAGGCAGAGAATGAAATAGAAGGAACATTTGTAACCAATTAGACCTGGAGAGGAGAGGACTGTTAAATGAAAGTGTTCCCCTCAAGGTTAATCACAAACTATTTCATAGGTATTCATTAATAATCAGTTAGTTCCAGATTTTTTCCAGTTTCCTTACTGCTTTAAGAACAATGAAAAAAATACAGTCTCATCTGAAGCAAATATGTATTTTTCTTTTTAACCTCTGACGCTTTTAGTTTTCACCACAATTTTTTTTCAACAAGTCGTATCAAGACTTTTTTTTTTCTCCCCTCAGTATTATGCTAATTAGGATGAGGCAATTGTACCCCTGTGGGCTAAACACTCACCTGACTCATGATTACTGCCTGAGAAGTGGCACATAGTTCACAAAGTCAAACTCATGAAATACAACACCACTCAACTCCTCCTTCAGTCTGACGTCCCCGCACCGCCAAACAAATGATCTCCTATCAAAAAACAGACGCTCATGCTTTTTACTGCTCTTACTTGCACTTACATGCCGTTAAAATAAAGTCAATTGCTTTATATGTCTCTCTAACCTTCTGGCTAATATTCTTTTTTACTAAGTAACCGTATTTTACACATAAGGGATGAATTTGAAACTAAAAGCAGTCTATATGTAGCACTTAACTTACAGGTGGTTGCCTTGGTTACATGAGGCTGGACACTGTATCTGGAAAAAAATGAAAATTGATGAAGGCAACACACATAGGTGAAGTATGTGAGAAAAAAAATACAGCAACAGCGGCAGAGCTGCACACTATATGTGTCCAATGCAAGGACGTCTAAAGCTGCATGAGCAACAACACATTTGCCCTCTTTGGCTGAGCTGCCCTCTCCGGAGGAAAAAAAAATGTTACATTATTGTTGTTGTTGTGGCTGCATTAACACAAAACCCAAAGTTTGATAAAAATGAAATAGCTACATCACTCAGATTTGGACAGGTATGTCTCTGGGGGACGCAAAGAGAAGGCACCTCAGAACAATTCAAAAAACAAACAAAAGGTGATGCAAATCAATCTTTAAACACCTCCGTCATGTGACACATTAGCATCCAAAGCTGGTATTTGTGCCCTTCTTTAATAATTCAAGGTGATTTTTTTAAAGTGCGGAAATGATTGTGATGAATGGCATAATCCCGAGAATAAAAATGTTCTCATATGCTTTTGAAAAATGCACAGCTTGTCACATTTTGCATCATGTTGGCCAAGATTGCCTTCGATTGCTATCAACAAATTTAGCTAATGCAGCATGCAACATGCAAGATACCCTTCAGTTACGACCATGACATACATGGTGTTTCTTTCTGCTCAGTCAGGTTAAATCAAATATTATTTACAATCAATACAAAGTAAAACGTCATGTGAAAAAGCGGACCAATATACGGCCTACCGTTAGCATGTATCTGCAGTACAGACACACAGGTTAGCTTCTGTTTAGATGTAAGCTAAGTTCTTGAGCATTCTTCATTTGGGTTGTGATGGATTTTCGACCAACCAGAGAAACAGATGTAGCTCTCAAAATGACAATGTACGTCCCTGTTAAGTTTGCTTTTAGTTGGAGAATCTGATAGAATAATAAATGGAGGTCCAGTTCGTAATAATGTATCTTAGTACGGAGCATTAGCACTTAGCTGTCTGCTGTCTCTTCTCACACAGCAGGGTTTATTAAATCCTTTCGCCCACTGCACTTCTAAGGTTTTTTCATTTTATCTTTAGGTAGACTTTGCATGAGTACTCAGCCAATAACTGTAAAATGTTCTCCATGGTACTGTATATTGCATGTTAATTGCAAAGCCCTGAGGTGGAGGTCTTTTGAGCAAGATCAATCATTTTCCCAAAACGAGTTATTCAAATGTGCTTGCTCCTAATGAACATGATATCTATCATCCGTGGCTCATTATGTTCCATATAAGCACAGTCAATCAAACACTCATATTTAGATTGAATTCATGTCCTCATAAAAACGGAGAGTGCATCGTTATTTTTGCAGAATAGTTTTCTGTAGTTTATAGCACAAATAATAATTACCCTGAATAAGATGAAACTAAGTCTGTGGTTCTCTTACTCCACATTTTAATAACTTACATAGTGGGAAAGTTAAAAAAAATGTCAAAAAGGTAGCTCAGCAGTTATTTTATAACCGCATATTTCCTAATTTCATTACTTGTATCAGAACTCTTTTTGATAAATTACTGCTTCTCAAACACAAGTACATCTTTGATATTTTTTCATGATCCACAGCTGACTGATTAATAATTACAAATCTATTAATTTATTTCATAAATGAGTGTTTCAGTGGTGCTAATTTACTGTTCTTGGTAATCTGAATTGATCTTTTGTTTCTTTAACTATTCAGTCACAGTTTCTGTGCTTGGTTTGCTTTGATACTTGTACATATGCGGAATATTTTCTCTTTCTTAAAACTGCTCCAATAAATATTTTCATATCAGTGAGGGATCTTATGACTCTGTGGTTGTGGTGGTTATGATATGAAATACATCACACCACTTTAACTCTCTATTAGACAAAACAAACCACAGCACAGAGCTATTATTTAAGTGGGATGTGGAGGATGAATTGAAGGCTGAAAAAAAGTTAAAGCTACTGCAGGATTAAGAAACAGTTAAAACACCAAATACCAACAAACTGTCATTTTAACTAAGCGTACATTTGAATTTGAAAAAAATGGTTTGTATTGGTGAGCTTCAGAGTTGTTAAAAGACAGAGTCAGTGTAGCTGGTCCACCTGGTTCCAGTCTTTAGACTAAGCCAATAAACACTGCACTGACTCACAGACATAAGAAAGATATCTCACTGTTAAACAGTACTGAACCAATATTTTAACTCCTCTGTTAAATACATATGTCTTGGTTAAATAATTTAAAACTACATTCTGGAACTGATTTCATTGACCTGAAGAGGTGAGGAAACTTTGTTCTCCGTATAAAAAAAAAGTGGGTCAAAAGAGTCGAGGGTGTAGGTGGTGGTAGGGGGATTTACGCCACCACCACAACAACAACCTGGTCTTGACATGTGAAACAGTGTATATTGAAGGAGACACTGGAGACCTGGTCAGGTTGTAAGTGCTTTGGTCTGTAGCGTGCGCCATGACCCCTGGCAGGGCCTATTAGAGGAAATGTCTCTGTGGTCTACATGCCTCCAACCTCTCTGGCAGTCACCAAGCAACATCAATTACACCCACAGCAGCTCCAGCCTATAGCTACACTTGTATATTACCATCACCACAGGGGTAATTGGTGCACTATATACTTCCAATTCCAAGCAAGTCGCAGCCTATTTTTCCAGTCAGTCGACACTGGCCCATGTAAAAATTTGCTATTACAGCCCGCAGCTTCTCGATGGGGTGCTGAGATTGAACAAGAAAGGGGGAGGAGCAAAATAATGTACCAGCGGTGATCACAATGATCAGCTGTGAGACACTGATGCATGTGGGAATATCAGTTCCTGCATTGGCGAATGAAAACCTTTCACAGTGAATCACCAAATAAAGGACAGCAAACATGAATAAAGATGATTTTTTTTTTCTTTCCCTCTTCGCATATTCCTCTGAGATAAATGTATATGCATGATGCGTCTCGCTCCCTGCGGCAAGTACGATTCAAATGTCCTCCACTGCAGTGACGCACACACATAGAGTGTTGTCGGGATCAGACCTGTGACCTTTTCATTTACAGGACAGTTTTGCTTCCCACCAGGCCAACGTCGCCTTCAAGTGACCAGACAGTTGTGTAACAGACAGGATGACAACAATAATTAACTCCACTTATTACAT
Organism: Acanthurus leucopareius; assembly: GCA_029814765.1. Taxonomy (NCBI): domain Eukaryota; kingdom Metazoa; phylum Chordata; class Actinopteri; order Acanthuriformes; family Acanthuridae; genus Acanthurus; species Acanthurus leucopareius. Next base: position 7,647,425 of record JAQMCX010000009.1, on the reverse strand, counting down.
AGTCCAGGATAATGTAAATGTCTCATGTCATTTCTGTTTATAATCCCTAACTTGACTGATATTAGTCATGACAGCAAGAGTTCACATACACACACACACACAGGCTTCCTAACACCACACTTGAATGCGTAATGCCATACACATGCAGTGAAATTATGCACACATGCGTACACTCTCTTTAAATTCAATTTATTTCAATTACGCCCTATTGACACGACATTATGATCAAAAATGTGTTTTCGCAGCTTAAACATACAGTAAACAGAGTGACAGATGAGTCAACACAATGATTGCTTACATTTGCCAGCATTTATTTACAATGGAGCTTCACTTACATGCATGCACAATTTAAAAACATCATGTGTCCTCTGTAGATGTGTGTCTGTGTGTGTGTGTGTGTGTGCTCAGTGTGGATTCTGCAGCAGATGAAAGGTCAGTGGAAATACACCCATGTAGGTGGTGCACATTCAAAAAAGCCAGAAAGAGCAAGAGCCACACACACATAACAAAAAGACCATTCTCACATATACAATAGGCACCCCAGAATGCAGATTTATGCCACACACACACACACACACACACACACACACACACACACACACACACACACACACACACACACACACACACACA
>JAQMCX010000009.1:7630191-7646419 GCA_029814765.1 Acanthurus leucopareius | reverse complement strand
ACACACACACACACACACACACACACACACACACACACACACACACACACACACACACACACACACACACAGATGCATACAATAAGAGCAAACATAAACACAGGGCTGCATACCCTGAACAACAGAATGGCAAAGACGGACACATGCACAAACATACATGGGTGCACACATACAGAAACACCAGGCCCCCTGGCTCAGGCACTGGGGCCAATTAGGATGCCAAGGCCAATGCATCATCTGAGGGAGCCAGCTGTCTGTGGGCTGCCCTGATGTGGCTGTGCTCACTGTGCTCTGTAAGCCCTCTGCTCCTGGGGGCCTGGACCAGATCTGACACAGACACACACACACACATAGGCAATCTCACCCTCACTCACTCTTTCTCTCTCTTGAAGAGGCAAGACACGTGTAACCAGTAATAGGTTAACTGGTTAGCTCATGCAACAATTTCATTTCCATTTCCCTGTTTGAATCATTAATGTTGCAACGCTGGAACAAGACCTTGGACAAGATGATCTGTGTCTTATTGTTTTCAGGGATGTTTTTTTCAAAACTATGACCTCGTTTCTTGTGAATGTTGCTGCTTCTTTGAGGAAAAGATCTCTTTGTCAGTGAGGAACATGATGAGCATGTCAGAAATGTTCTTGTTTTTCTTTTCCATTTTTTTTGAGTCTTTGCCTCTCCCTCATTCCACCATCTGCTGTTGTGCAATCTAGAAAATCTTTAGCTCTGTTTACGCTGGATAAACAGCACTGACCCATTGGCATGTAAAGGAAAATGCAGAGGCTGTAAAAATCTGCCAATCCAACAGTTTCTTTTGCCATTGGTATTTATACTATTATCCCTAAAACAAATATATAGATGCACTAAATGTGAGATAAAAGCAAAGGATAAAATGAAAACACAAAGGGGACCTCAGTAAATTTTTTTCAGGTTTTACTCACTGGAGTGACATTAATCAGACAACGACTGTAATATATTTTATAGTGACTTTATTTTCCAGACAGAGACACAGTCCAATGTGCAGCAGAGTCTAGTCAAGTGCTCGACCTTGACCATCTGCTGGGTAGGAGAAGTGCTGAAGTCTCCCAGAGGACACACAGAGTTGCTGCTGAGGATGAAGGAGAAAGAGAAACCACATGGACTCATAAGAACAGAGGGCAGCTACCAAGAACATTTTTTGTTGTTGTTGTTGTTGTTGTTGATTCTGGCGACCCCTGTGGACAAAAGTGGAACTTTTCCAAAAGCGGAAAAGTGGAAGTTGCTAACAATTGTCTGCGTGCATTAGTTTGCAAAGCAAGTTTAAGCAAGAGGAAACTCATTTTTAATACTATTCTTGAACCCAGCTGTTTTCATTGCAGTAATCTCACATGATAACTGAACTTTAGGCTTGTGTTTGGGTTACAAATATACCCAGAGATGCGGAACGGAGTATTTATTGGCAATGTTTAGGGCTAAACATGTTATGAAACGATATTAGTTATACAACCATGTTGTTTTAATGGGTGTGTCCTCGTTTGTTTGTATTTGGTGCGCATCCGCGAGCATGTGACTGACATGTGACTTCATTTTCTCAATGATGGCTTAATTGCTAGTCCTCCCAACAGGCGGCAGCAGTGTGCTAAGAAAAGTGGCAGTGTGCAAAAAAAAATAAAAAAAGAGCAGGGAAGTAGAATAAAACATTAAGCTATCAAATATGGATGCAAACAGCAAAATATTTCTGAATGTTTGCATGGAAGTGGATGAATCCAACACTATTGTTTGGCCTCAGGGATACAAACAATCTGTTGCATGCAGCTAAAAAAAAAAACCTATCACACCACACGGTCCAATTTGGTGGCAGATCTGCAGCTTTCCATCATATTGGATCTCCCTCAGCAGTTGGAATTTGCCTATTTATCATGAAATTGAAGCTGCTCCAATTTCCTTTTTTTTTCATCGTGCACTTGAAAGGTTTTCTCATCCACGTTTGCATCGAAGTTAGGATTGAATGTTACTTCTTCACCTTGAGAAGTCCTGAAACTGCTCCAGAAGAAAATGAAATTTGGAAATAATTCTGTCATATCTGTGCATCTCCATCTGCTGAGGATGATACAATCTAAAGCTCCAGATCACCAACCAAATCAAATCTTGTGGTTAAACCATTTTTGCAATTACTTGAAATCACATTATATCATTTGAATCCCAAATATGTGTTTTAATTTGTGATATTAAAAAATAACCAGCTACTTCTGTTCATTATAGATTCCCCAGTAATAGATTTTAATGAATGGCAGAAGTGAAGACAGTGCTGTGCTTGAAAAACATGGCAGTTGCTGGATGTAAAACTAGCACTTCTCAAAGTGATTGTGTTTGAAAATCTCTCTGCCCGACCATTAGGAACATTAGGATGCCATAAAAGTTCTGGCAAGTCGAGCCAGTCACCGTAAAATTATTTGAAGCAATTTAGTTCTCCATCTGTATTCTCCTTACACGGCAAATCCCACCTGTCAGCCTCTCAAAGCAGGTTCAAACAAGCACCAAGAACTATCTGAAATACTTACACATGAAGAGCAGAAATGCATTCCTGCTTTTAAAGGAGAAAAATCAATCCGTTAATGAAATATACTCCTAAAATAATTAGTAGTTTTTTTGTCTTTTTGTCTTTTTATCTTTTATTTTTTTGTGGCCTTGGACAAGCAGTGCACATTTGTGAGTTCCTCCTGGAAACAAAAAGATTCTGTTCATTTGGTGCCAACAAGAGAAAAATACTTGGACATCTGACAATGAATATGGAGGCGACTTCGCAGTTGCGATGATACTACCCGGGGTATCTATGAGTGGATATGGGCCCTTTTTTTTTTTTTTCCTGTTAACAACTGTTAGCACTGCAGTGAAAATCATTTGGATGTAAAACGTTGCGAGCCAACAAAGTGAAGGCACCAAGTAATTGTGACTGGAGTAGCTCCAGGTTTTGTCACAGATCACAGGATTTCTTGCCTAGTTTCTTGATTTGTTAGCATTTCAGCAATTAGCGGTTGAACTCCCACATCGTTCGATATATCCTCACTTTTTTTGTTCATGTCTTATATGTTTTTCCGACAGGCAAAGATGTGTCCGAAGGCTCACGGTGAAGTGTCACAATCCCTCAGAGGGTCTGTTTCTATCACAGTTTGCTTATCTGAATCACACGGCTGTGTGTTTGAACAGGAATGGATTTTGGTCGATGTACAGCCGGGGAGCATCGCAGACAGAGACCACTAGCTACTGTCGGTGTGACACAAGTTCCTCTTGAGGGCAAACAACGCAGAGGCCTGTTACTGGGGATGATAATTGAATGAAATAGAGATTGGATTGGAAGCTCCTGTCACTGCCAGACACATCAGCAGGTTGATGACTCGTCGCTCCTGGCCCCCAGGGTCTGGCTGGTGAGAAAGAAACAGCCTGTTTGGATGGCTCTCTGCTTTTTACTTTTGCCTTTAAACTTTCCTGCTCAGAGTAAGTGGGTTATAACTGCACAACAATAATTTTTTTTTAAATCTCACAAACAGCAAACGTACGATCTTACCTTTTTCCCCCCACAATGCCAGGCACCAATCTAGAGGCTTTTCGGATAAAAAGCATACACACACACACACACACACATATACACACTCAAACGCACACACTGAGCAAAAACAAAGGCGGGAATGGGAATCTTTTCAGTTTTAATTAGTCGTTGCTGCTGTGTTTTGGAGGCGGTGCAGGGGTCAACAGTAATTGGGTTGTTTTCATATTGAGGCATTCAGAGCAGAACGAAGGGATATGGGTCACAGCGAAGTGATCCCACAATTCCGCTGCCTGCTTTCCAGCCTCTTTTCCTGCCCCCCCCGAGAAACCCCACATCCCCCACCCCCCCTCACTCCCTGCCCCTCATCCGCCCTGGCACCAGAGCGTTAACTGGAAAGACTTGTGGATCCTGGCAGGCCTGGCAACTGGAGAGGGGCCACGGCGCCGCCCTCTCAGCGCCGCTCCAAGTCAGTTCTCACCAAGACCAAATGGAGGAATCTGGAAAGCTCCGCTGTGCCATTAAGAACAGGCTTCTGGGAACATGTCTGAGAAAAATAGCAGGACATGAGGCTTTAGAATGAAGCGGAGGAATCGCGGTTCCCTGGAAGCGATGCCAGGATTTTTCTTTACCAGAGGTACCGGGAGCGCCAAAGTGTGGAGTTCCAAGCCAAACTTAGAAAAGCCCGATTTGGAACATAGAGAGGGAGATGATACAAATGGTAAGACAGCAGAAATGATTCAGTTGGAGCACAGTTGTGGAGGATAGACTCAATCCAGATGGTCAGCTCAGCGTCTGTCAATAAATTATTTATTGACTGCTTTCATCTCCTGACATCTTAAGCGCAAAACTTAACTTTGTATTCACGGATCAAACGTAAAAGGGCTCAATATTCTTGTGAACACTTGCTTTGTGACAGTTGTGTCACATCAGTATGGAGACTTATAAATTACACACAACTACATAATAAATGCACATAAGCTTTCCAAACACTAAAGTGCCTTTAGCAGTGAAGTTTTCCAAGTTGGCTAATCTGAGCAGGTTGAAGGTTCATCAAAATGTTAATGAGAGGACAACAATCTGACAGACATGCGTGAGGTATTATGATGATTTGCAAGGCTAGTCATGATAAGTTTAAATACCAAGAAGCTGTCAGGTTTGTGTGTCTCATGTACAGAGACTAGTTTCTTTTTATATACACAGTCTTAAATCTTGTTGTTTGGGGTATTTTTCACATTTCAACATTAAAATACCAAGATTTATTGAAAGGAGCATATTGGTTAAAATGATTAAAACTTCAATTAATTACTTAGTGAAATTGGGTTTCCTGCTGCTGGAGGTCGACTCTGGTAGCAGCAGAACATTTTTTCCATAAACAACCACTTGACAAGAAAAATCTGCAGGAAATTGAAGGTGAAGATTGAAATAGAAAGAGAGAAAGTGAATTAGCTGCTGACTGACCGCTTGTAATAATCTCTAAGTTTATTCACTTACACGTACAGCGGCTAAGTCAGGAAACATGTTATTTTGAATACAGATTTCATTTTGACAATCACACCAGCAGAAACACCACAACAGCGTTTTATCATTTGAGAAATATATGAAAACTGAGTGCATTTTACTTCTCAAAGTGACTGTCAGAAACTGGCTCATGCATTCTTTTATGTATTCAAACAAGGAGGGTGGAGCTGAGGAGGATACTCGTCACTTTCAATGACTGTGTGGCGTCTCGCAGACAGCCAGCAGATGCTGTCAGTCAAAACAACCACGCCCTTAATTATGCATACATCCAGGCGTTTACATTCAACACAGACGATACAAACAGGAAAATTAGCCACAGAAAACCCAAATCGTGTTTGTTTCAGGCTGCAAACGTGTTTATTTGTGCTGTAAAGTTGGGCATTCTACCATGAAACTCTTTGAAGATTTGGAGTGTGTGTTAATTTGGAGAGTTTACAAGCTGCAGAGAGAAAATGTGATTTTCACCAGGATTTCTGATTTAATTAAACTACCAACTTCTAACTGTTTCTTAATATTATACTGCACAGAAATCCTCAAAAAAAATTTAAAAAAGTGAGAAATATGACCCCTTTCCAGAAATGTACTTGTTTATAAAAACTCCACACATGCTGCATCCAATCCCTGAGAACTGGGTTCGCCAAAGCACAGCAGTCCTTCTTGCCATCCTGCAGTTGGAAAACACGCACGAGGCAATGCCAGGGATTTAACATCTTAACATCCTTCTACTTATTGGTCGTCCTCTGTAATTCAAAGCCAAACTGCCACCGCAATATCCTCACAACTCTCAACAGCATTGGCATTCCCTCTCCTGTCTGCTTTAGTTCCCTTCCAGCATCCACATCAAATTATTTGGAATATTATGTCTGCAGAAAAAAAAAAAAAAACCCACCCAACGAAAAATCCTCTCGCAGCCCGCCAGATTTCACTTTCAGGGGGAAACACAGAGAAACTAGAGAAGCAGAAGTGATTTTTTTTTTTTTTTTGCATTCTGCAGCAGCTCTCACGCTTTGAATCATCATTAGTGTGATTAATTTTCCCTCCAGTCCTGCAATCCTCGGTGGCGATTCCCCTCCAACACTTTGGCCATGCTCCACAGAAGTGACAAATGTGTTCCCATGGAAACAGACCTGTCATGGCATTGTCACCGCTAACCTGTCAAAATGAAAATCCAGCTCCGCCAGAGAGGAACCGGCTGGTGACCTGACTGATCTCACATCAGTACAACAGCGCGACTTTTGACAACCAAGTTGCTTTTAAGCCGCGTATGAGCTTTGGCTGTCATTGTTAGACACATGCACATAACAGTCTCTTTTGGTCTCTTTTGTCTCTCAGCCTCCCTTTTTCCAGCTCTGTCTCTGTCTCTTTCTCTCATCATACATCTCTCTTTTCTTTCCCTCCTATGGTTTGTCTTCTACAAAGGCTCAGCACATCTCTGTCTGATGACAACGGCCGGTTGAAATACAACTGGCTGCCTTAAAGGGAGAAAAAGTTTTTCGGGTTTTTTTTTTTTTAATCCTTTTTTTTTGCAAGAATGGACTGGAAATGACTTTGCTCACACGGCTCAAAAAGCTCAAAAAGTTCCCAACGATCAGAAAGAAGTTGAACAAGGTTATGGCAGAGAGATCAATCTTTATACTTAGTTGGAATTGTCTCGTCCCACCTGGGGGAGAAAAGTAATTCTCCAACAATTGAGTCACTGTGGCAGCTACAGGTAATAATTATAGAGTAGGTGTAATTTACAAAAGTATGTACTGCAATTCACACCTTTTTCCCCTCGTAATGTGGCTGAATAATATGATTTCAGACTATAAAATACATCACTACACTCATGAAAGACAGTGAGCTCTGCTTCCCAGTTTGCTGCATTGAAATGTAACCGTGCGACAGCAGCTTCACCTGGAAGTTGAAGTTTAAAAGGAATGAGTTGTTTGGAAGAAAGCACCTTTATAATTAAACTGTTTTTGCGAAAAAAAAACTCAGATCTGCGCCCACTTTTTTTTTTTGTTATTCTGTTAAGTTCCAAGCTTCATGGCAAGTAGAGGAGTGCAATCAGTGGCGTGCAGATCGGTGCCAGGCGTGTCTGGAGGCATGTGGGTGTGGAACAGGGAGTGCAGGGCAGACTGTGTGTCCAGCACTGTATGTACGAGAGCAGAGGAATGAAGGGAACACATGCAAGTTTCAAAACACCAGCAATTTTAAACGTATAACAGCAATTAACTGGTGAACACAGTGGAGCATTTTTGCATCTACATATCTGGATTTAATTTTTTATGGATTGTGTTGAACTTGTATTTGCCAGGAGGCTAAAAAAAAACAATAAAAAACAATTTTCAGTGAATGTTAATGTTGCTATTGGATTTCAGCTTGTGCTGCTTCCAAGTGGGCAGTTTATACATAAAAAGTGACACTTTTACTATCCTGTGTGTCCTTCAAAGTTTTTCAAGAAAAAAAACAAACCACTTCTACAGGAGGTTTGCCAGCAATCACGACAATGGAGTCTGAAATTGGCCAGTTTATGTTTTTAAGGGGGAAATATTCCATTAAACTACTGAAGACAAAACAAATTTCAGCTTCATTGAAGGTCGGTGAGCACAAAACTGATATAAAGAATTAAAAGGTTTTTGACTCAACATCTTGAATGTACTCAAGCAGGAAGATAAAGGAAGGAGTCCGGAATAAACAACGAAATATTACAGTTTTAAGTTTTCAGAACATACAAATTAAGTACAAAACTTGCTCATTATCATGGCTAACAATTCAACACTTGTCCAGTAATTGAATCAGCTGTTTGATGCAAACAAATACAGGCTGTACAAACATCCAGGCAGTCATATTGAATAAATTATTGTGAATAAAGCAAAGCAAACACTATATATTCATTAATTCAATCCAACCACACCCACAGAATATGAACAATCTTGTTAATTTTATGACCAGTATTTTGACACAATGCTACATAAACATGTTTTAAACACTTTAGCAGCTTTGTCTACAAATGCATCTCCCCGTAATGTCACAATTGTTTAATAAAAGCAGCAGCGGCGGTTCAGTTTCCACCCAATTCTGTTGAGCAGAAAGCATGCTGATTAGCTCCAGGCTGCTGTATTTTCCTGACTTCATTACAGCTGTGGGCATTCTTTTAAACACTGAAGAATGCCTGTCGTGATATGCACACCTCTCTCCATCTGCTACTGTTTTAATCAGTCTTATTGTGCAGTGTGTGTAGGCCGGTTATCTGCGAGTAACTGAGTCTACCCACAGCTCAGCTCAGTGAAGTACATCCAACATGTCGACCTCACTCCCCTCGCATCTTAATCTCACCCTCAGTAAACGTTCTCCTGATTAGACACGGCTCTCAACATACGTGTCTTTGCTTTCGCGCGGTGGGAGGAGGTGAATCAATAGTCTCACATATAAAAAAAATAAAAAAATAAGGAAAAAATGTTTCTGGATTGTAGAAACAAAGGTTTCTGTGAGTTGTGTGTATGTGTGTGTGTGAGTAGGGGGGGGCGTCAGGTGAAAATTTGTTGTGAAATCTTCTTTTCCTTCAAAAAAAACACACAGACCTTGAGAATGCATGGCCAACTTCACTTTCCATGTTAGCATATTTCAAAGAGACAAATATTGAGGATAGATTACGTAACATTTTTTTTTCCTCCTCGCCCCAGCTCCTCTGTTATCTCTCACTCTTCTCCCAAAACAGTTCATTAAAAAAGTACAAAAGAGGACGACTGCAATTTCTTCAGCCAAATCCAGAGGTACTGACACTGTTAGAATCCCACTTTGGTTTTAATGCATGTGCTGTATGCAGCGGCTCACGCCTGCCAGACTTTCTGCTCTGCTACTTGATGAATTGATTAGGAATATCTGCTGTGAATCATAAATGAGATGTATATGGAGGTCTGTTCATATCTGAGGGGTTATAGAGTTAGCTGGACAAATAATCATGTGACTAATTTAAATAAGTCTCTTAATTTTTTTGCTTCAGTTTGCTGAAAGAAATCGAGTCCAGTGGTTTTTAAAAACCGACCAATTCAGACAGAGATAATCTTACATCTAAAAAGATTAAAATTCGAGAAAATAAAACAGCAAAGATGCGAGTTGAACAGAGGAAATGACTACTTTTCTGGTCTATTTTGCTTTATGTTGATGTCTGGCTGAAGGTTGTAGTTTATACACCATTTTACAGCCCCTGTTAGACTTGGAAAAGACAGATGCACAATGAAGGATCCTGACAGTGGCTATCTGGTCTCTGTTGTGAATTTTCCATGGACTCGGCCACAAAGAGAGGACTCAGGACATATTGCTTTGGTTAATGACTGGTGACACTTGCGAGATTTGTGATCTTTGAAGGTCGTGGCCCCTGCTGAAGTCACACGAGGAGGGGAATAAGTCGTGGGCCGAGCCCTGCAGAAAGCCGCAGGAATGAACATCGTCGTGATTCATCTCTGTCTCATCGCTCCTGCTGCTGGGAGCTTCCATGGACGGTCGCTCTCTGTGACACTCATTTCACTGGCCAGCTCCCTGCCACTGACAGGAGCCATGTGCTAAAATGTAGGCAAGTGTGGTAGAAATGGAGGCACTCTGTCTTTTCCTGTACAGCTCAAACAAGTGTTATGGAGCAAAGGGTAAGACATAAAAAAAACATAGAAAACACAGCGTTTTACAATTCCTCCTACACCACTTAATAATAATAACTATTGTTGGAAGCAAAGCAGGTAATATTCAAAATACTATTTTTCTTACTGTCAATAAATCCAATGAAAAGCTCAAAACCAGTAAAAAGTATTCCCTGCTTCATTCCCTGTGCTGCCCAAAAACTCATCAGGATGTCACAGCGTTACACTGCCGGTGACATGTTCCTTCATTACCATGAACAGACATTATTGTTTATTTTGAGTCAGTTGCAGATACAGTACACCATCTGTAAAGAGCGACTGGAGCGTTGTGTTCTAATCCACGGCTAAAAATAGTCACCCAACAAATGCATAATTTAGTCCTGTTTGAGAGATGACTCCAAAAAAAACTACACTGCCCAGCTGTTTAGGGACAAAAAACCAAGTCTTTTTTAAAAGTTAAACTATATGTTTGTGAAAAAATTCAAAATATCTAATTCTTTAATAGGAACAAATGGCGTTTGTTGAAAGAATTGCAAGATGGATCAACAAATTGTCACTTTTGTTCTTTTCATAGTATTTGTAGACAGTAAGAAAATAGAGAGTAAAGCCAGAATGATCCTGCTAGAAACAGTAACGAACACAAGCAGTCAGATGATCATACAGGTTTCGCTTATTTGTCAAAGAAACAACAGCAAATGGTAAATTTAAGACCCAAAATGTCATTTTTTTAAGACTCTCTCAGTTTTAAACATCATCATTCAAGCTTTGGCCCAAACTATTCAGCACAGTATGTCTGTAAATAAAGTTACCTATGCAATGAGGACTTATTTCATATATTTCATGTGGACTCACTTGCATGTGACATGTTGCGTATCATGTTTTTAAATCTCAGCAAACAGACCTAAGATTCAACAAGCATAGGGCTCATACAGCATAGCTTGAAAATCATAATCAATATTTGACAGCCGCTTCTCATTTGCTCATTTGCGGCGTTCCACCCTTGACAAAAACGTCTCGCTCATACATAAGACTCACTCACACACACACACACACTGAATTTATTGAGATTCATGCCGGGATTCAGAGGAATTAACCATTGTGGATTTAAACGCCCTATCTGCTGTGTGCTTTGTCTTCATTAACCCAAAGATCAATATGTCATTGGCTCAATTACAGCAGACATTGATGACATTGAGCCCGCCATCCTATTTGTTCCGAGTCACTTCATCCCACCCTTAACCCCGCGATGGGCCATTCATATACAGTACTGACTCCACCATCTGCATCACCCACCATCTTGTGTGTTGCCTCCTGCAAGACAATTTTCATAATAGTGTTTGTGGAGTAAACAGAGCTTGATAAGATTGTGTGTACAAAGCTCGCGCACATTCCCACTGGGGGGAAAAGGGGGTTAGCTAATAGAGATTAAAGTATGGCATAAAGGAATACCAAAAAAAAAAACACTGGGTAGAAAAACAGTAAGTGTGCAGGAAATAAGTCACGTAATGCAGGCCGGCACTGCTGAAGCTGGACAGATTAGCTTTTAGCTAAAGTAATGAAGCTGATAAATCAGAGCGCTTAATGTTTTCTCAGTGTAACCGATGCTTCTACAAGCACCTGGATGTCATGTTAATTCAGAGCATGGAAAATTGGTGCTTTGTTATCCAAGAAATTTCAAATGCATCAACAGAAAAAAAGGGAGAGTCGTTCAAGGTTTTTTTTTTTTTTAGTCAGGGAAGCTTTTCTTGGCAGAACTGTAATGACTCAAAGAAGATGACTTCTTTTAAAGAAATGCATTCAGAGGTAAATTACATAAAAAGGTCACATTCATTGCTGTTTTTAAATTGTATTCAATTATTGCTTGTGCATTGCTGCAGACTAATCATTCATCAGTGGATTTAGCACCTTGCGGTAATAAAACAGAGGCAGTGGATTTGCAGCTGATGTGCAGCTGGAGAAGCTGTGGTTGACAAGTTAAAGTTGTCATGTCTGACTTAACACCATGTAACACTGTGCAAAGTGGGACAGATAATTAGCAAGAGACCAAGGAGTGACCAAGAGGCAAAAATAAAGATGGCTGCTTGATCACAATCAAGAGTTAGAAATACTTTAGAAACTTGGGCACTAATAGGTTTGTTTGATTCATGATTTTCTACATTATTCCCTATTAAAGAAACATAATTTAATGTATTTAGTGAAGGAAAGACTCCTGCCAACCCTCACTGAAATCTGTCTCATTGCTACTGCAGTCAGATTGTACTTCCTCTTCTGACAACCTTCTGTGGTATCTCGTCCAATCAGATCGCAGCTCATTTGTAATCAGCCTCTCAGAGCCAATCAAGGACTCTGCCAGTTGACCTACTCTCAGGTTAGTTCAGCCTACATTACTTAATCCTTCACTGGCTGCATTTGAGACGTGCATGTAGTATTGTTAATTTGTGAAAAAAATATATAAATCAAGAGAGCGGTCATGAATGCCTGATGTTTTCCAAAGGGTGTTTTTTGTGTGTTTGTGGTTTTTTTGGGGGGATCATGCAGCCATTTCAGTTCAGTCCCATAAAGAACCATTTCCAAAGGGCTTTACATTTCCTCTGCTGGGGTTTTTTAATTTCATCATACACAGACAGAGACAGAAAGGCTCGGATATACTGCAGGTTCAAAAAAGTGCAGATTAGTGCTCCACACACATTACTGCCTTTAACTCTTCCCCTTCTCATCTAAGTGTGTTTCTGGAGCTTCTCTTCATCTGAGGGACGCCAACACGGGCAGAAACGGTTCAGTCTTGTGTGACAAAGATACAGGTCAGCAGAGCCAGTCGTTTCCTGGTCAGAGCCGAGAGGAGCAGGTGTCACGAAGCCGTGTTTAATAGGATCTCCCCAAGCCTCTTAGACATATTCCATTACTCCAGAGCCGCGTCCCACTTTCTGGATGATATTACTACTCATATTTGGCCCGTCTGGCTTGTTGCTATGTGGTGAAGTAGCTAGTCTCTAGCAGTAAACTGTCATATCTGCCTGCCACTTACTTGCTGTAATGGCATTGCCATTTTTATTACCTTTGGGTAATGCTTTTAGAAAAGAATATTGAGAAATTTTGACTGTAATGTTACGCTTTGAAAGCAGAGAGGTCAGGTGTCTGCGGCAATAAAACAAAAGCCTTCCCATACACTTATTTTGTGCTGTTTAACAAAGATTTATTCAATACCCCTTTATAATTCAAATATACTTAATTAAAGGTCTGGCACTTTTCACGGCAAACACCTATCGCTTGCGCCTGCCGACCTGCTTTTCATACTTCATTTTAAAATACAAGCGGTGAGAGAGAGACCGTACCTGACTGCCATACACAAACAACAGGAGACAGACGTGCCGTTCTCAGGGCGGGACCTGAGGAAACACACAAACATACACAATGACACATATGCCTGCCCTGCCGATGACCTGCTCAGACAGCCTGGCACACCGAATCGTCTGTCGATTGTATGGTCAGCTGCTCATTACAAAGCCTCTTGACAGCTTTTGTCTTTATTTAGTTCTGTCACCTAGCTGGCTGCGGGTCAGCTCTGGCTTGCAAGAGGGCTTATTTCCTTACTTAGGTTGCCACAGCGTTTACATCCCTGGAGAGACAAAAGGCTGTCGTAGACTTTCTGTCTTTTCCCAACTCAGCAGACTGGACGCTGTGTCTGAGTGCTTTGGCTGCTTTGTTGTCGGTCGTGGTGGTGAGACTAAGATCAAGGTTTGGCTTTGGTTAAATTTAGATTTGAAAAAGCGCTGGGCTTTTTTTCTTCAAAGCACCACACAAGGCCAGAGTGGATACTACAAAGCAACGAAACATCCTCAGAAGACACCAGCAGGGGTTTTGATCTAGTTCATTATTATTTTAATATCTGAAAGACAGTTGCAATTTTCTGGAGACAATTTAAAGGAATTGTTTGACATTTTGGCAAATACACTTACATTTAAAAACATAACTATCTAACACTAGATAAAGATAATAGTTTAGGCATGCAGTAATGAAGTCTGGATGGATACATTAGATATGTATACAGTAGATAGGTGGTTGCACAACCCTGAGTACCTTCATCCAGCACTTACTGTATATAGGGGCACCTGACCTTTGCATTAACCCCTGCACTGCCGCCACTTCCATGGGCAAAAAGAGAGATATTTGCAAGGCAAACGCATTCAAACCTGTGGGTTGAAACACATCACCAGAGGCGATGTGAGGTAGATGCAGCCATATGTATCCTGACATGTTGTGCAGCTTCCTGCCTCCTCTCACATAACGCTGCACATTTGTCACCCCCGCTCCCGCCTACATGCTCTGCCACTAATGTGCGGGAGGGTTCACGCTCCTTGGAGTGGCAGCCTCACTTTTATAGCAACAAGGTGGTGCAGGGCAGACATGCTCGCTAGCAGACATATTCATTATTCAATAAACATTTTACATATGCAGAGTTATGAGAGCAGAGCTCTGTTGTGATTATCCTTTGTGGCTGTGCGCTGCTGGCTATCGGGAGAGATAAACTCAGCATGCCAATGATCACCGGTTCCCATGAAGGATGTTTGAAGCAGACTTTACTCCATGGAGTTATTTAAATATTTTTTCTTTTTTTTTTTTTTTTTCAAACAGAAGTCACCTTACCTGGTAGATTATGCACTCTTGTGTTATGATATGTCCTTGCTGCAGCGGCTCTGGTCCTATTCCAACCTGAGATTATTTGCTGCATGTTGTCCCTCTCTCTATTAACTCTCCTGTCCATCTTTGGCTGTACAATTAAATCAAAGCAAAAAAAAAGTCCAAAAAATGTTTTAAAACCTGAAAGCTTTGGCTGCCTGTTAATCAACAAAAGACAAAAGTGGGTAGAATTTTGTTCAGTTTGACCAGTTTTGACCTTTGTTTTGTCTTATCTTTTTCATTTTAGAAAATGTTGTTATTCAGCTCATTGAAACGGTTGAATTGTTGAAACCTTGACACGATTCAGATGTAACAGACTTTAACACAAACAGATGAAAGCCATGATAGTTGTTTGTGGAGGTTAACATGCTGTGCAGTGCTGCGGTTAGAAATAGAATCAACAGGGAGGTTAAGGTAAAAGGTTAAGGTTAGCATGTGATGTTGAAGGGTAGGGGGTTAAAGAATGAATATACATCAGTAAAAAGCCTTCTTATACATGGGGCATGCATGTGTGTGTGTGTGTGTGTGTGTGTGTGTGTCTATTTTTACGTGTGCATCTGTGTCTGTACCTGCGACGCTGAGCTATATTAAAAAGATAATCGGTGTTTTCGTGCCATTCCTGCCAAAAACAGTAGACTGATAACCTGATTTTCTGGTAACCTTACACTTGGGGGACACTGATGACAAATACCTTCCTGGGAGGCCTTGGCAGCCGCAGCCCATATATTACTGAGGGTCACCTTGGCCCAGTCCCCATCTCATCACAAAATAGCGTTCAGTACCTTCTCACTGTGGACAAGGCCATACTTCATTCTGCCACATATCTTACCTGCCGGAGCATCTCTGGGTGTATCAATATGAATACTAGAAAACTGATAAACTCCTAGCAGTGTTCTGCAAAAGCAATAATATTTTCTACAGCAGTCCAGAGATAAACAAAAAACAAAAAACAAAAAACTGCCTACTCTCTGTTTCACATGAGAGATTAGACTCTCTGCATCACACACACACATGCAGACACACTCATACTTGTGTATATATATATATATATATATGGAGCCAGCCATACGAACAGACGTAGAAACACTCACACGGAGTATTATCAAAGATAAGTAAAATGTAAGATCAAGTATTGATGTGTCACAGCACTGTAGCCTGAGGTATAAAACTGTATCTGGTGTGTGTTACGGTAACTACAAAAGACAAATGTTAATGCAATTTGTGAGATGCAGCAACTTAAGATATGCAATAAAAGTAAAAAAAAAAAAAAAAAGTACAATGAAGAAAATAGAGGAGGGGGTAGATAAGTGCTGGTTACCTAGCAACAAGCATCTTAGAGTGGACTCAAACAAAAGCTGCGGCCTGTGATCGGCGGCCATGTGTCATGTCATTTGTCATGATTAAACATATTGAGGCAAGTCAGATTCAGAGACAAACAATCATGGCGCCGCTAATGGCTCGACTGTTTCAGCCAAACCATTAGCTGTTGCTTTGTGGGACCGTTTCCAGATAGACAATAATCAAAAATTGTTACAAATGATCAGTGTTTTTTTTTTTTGTTTTTTTTTAGCTGTGAAAACGCAGCCTGTGACAGAAGATGTCGGGGGGGTTTTTTGGGGTGTGGGTCTAATGAATAGATATTTTGTTTGATTAGTTTAACACTGATGAATTTTGGTGTCTAGCTCTGGTGCTGTGTGTGTGTGTGTCTGTCTGTGGTTGTGTGTGTGTGTGTGTGTGTGTGTGTGTGTGTGTGTGGAGAAAAAGTTTGTGGACTTGAATGCCAATAAGAGAGTGTGTGTAGACAGTCTTTATGGGTAAACTTTGGTTTCAGTGTGTATTTGTGTATATGTGTGTGTGTGTGTGTGTGTGTGTGTGTGTGTGTGTGTGT
>JAQMCX010000009.1:7420553-7621147 GCA_029814765.1 Acanthurus leucopareius | reverse complement strand
ATAGATAGATAGATAGATAGATAGATAGATAGATAGATAGATAGATAGATAGATAGATAGATAGATAGATAGAAACTGATACAGATATAGATACAGATATAGATATAGATGTATATAAAAGTGCTATGTTGGATATTCATTTCTATCTCCCTGTATCTCTTTCTCTGTGAGTAAATGTGTTGAAAATAACTTAAAACCAAACTAATAAAGAGCTAATAAAGAGGGATCCTTATCATGTATACCATGTCACTGTTTTTCCTGCCTGCAAAAGCAGTGTTCGACACTCAGCGAAATCCTCCACATTATGGAATATGAATCAATTTGTGCAGTGTCGCCTTCTATTCCTTCTTAGATCCTTGTGCTCAAGGGCCTCGCCAACCTGCTGGCGACCATGCATCTCTCCTCTATTGCTGAGTGGCTAACTACTCTAACCATAGTGAAGAGAAAAAAAAAACAAAGAAGAGAAAGACAGGCTTGTTTCTCTGCCCCCATCCCTCTGCAGGAATTTTATGCCTTTGATTTCTTCTTTTTTCAATAACCAAGGGCTCTTTTCACTGTTGCCAACTCAATGAGAGCTTATATGTCCTTCATCCAATTCCAACCCACCACTCTCTTTCTATCTCTCTCTCTCCTGCAGCTAGTGTCTCTCACTCTTCATTTCTCTGCACTCCCCTTTTGAATATAGCTCCTGTAGAAATGCAGCCGTGTGTTTCTTGTGACTCTTTGAAGGAGCAGAGCATTTCAGATAATTCATGTCTCTCTGTTGTGGTTTAAGAGGTGTTCTTGTGATAGGCTAAAAATGCTGTTTAGTTGATTACGTTTTATAATCTATAATTAGACTCTTGAAGGAAATTTTCCTAAATCTTCAGCTGATAAATCAGTATTGTAGATATTATACATGAATAGCTTGTTAAGGACTCTAATCAGAATTGTCACCAAGAGACAAAATCTAATCTCCTCCACTGATAAATGGAAAACAGACTGATTTTTCAGTTGGTGATTGTTATAGCTTTCATATTCAAAAGGGCCTTATTACTGATAATTTTATCCAGCTCATTGGTAACTGCTCTGCAGACTAAAAAATGCACCTATAACAGCACCATGATGCTGTGTCTTTGGTTTACTGGCACTTTGGAGACTCTTGTGTTTTGATCATCAACCGTTTCTCTCTTTCTAGCACTGAAAAAGATGATTATTTGCAATCTTAACTAATCAACTATGAAGGAAATGAGAGACAAGACAGACAAAACGGAAACCTTTCATCCATTAAGCATCACACTAATTTAACAGTATTTAAATGACTGTGTTTTTATTTCATCTCAGTTCTCTGGAAGACCTTTCTGCTCATTTATGTGGTACCACTGCTGTGTGCATTTTGTGCCTGAAATTTAAAACTTGAACCACTTTATGATGATCAGATCACTTTGCAACCACAACTGCAACATGCTGGTGTTTGCTTTGATTCCAAGATCCGCAACAAGTTGATGCTTTGACTCTGCGTGTACCTACTTAAAAATGGGTCCTCATTCTGTCTAAAAGCTGAGTGGAAAAACCGCAATCATTAACATGTTGACTGCATGTTGGTTAATGATACAAAGAGCTCTGTGTGTTCCCATCATTAACTTCTATTAACTGTTTCCCTGCATCATTGAATGCTGAGTTAATTGGGTAATGGTTATAAGATGAAGGTTTCCTGCTCTGGAGTCCGTGTAAGGTTCCTTGATCATTTATTTATTTTGTTATCTTCTGTAAGATAGAAAAAGCAATAAAAATGTAAGTTTAGTATAAAAACATAGCAGAGTTGTCAGTGCCAGACATTTTCTCCATAAATTGCAAGTTAATTAGCGATACATTTTGTCAAAAAATTAATATTTTTATCGTGATTGCAAAGAGGTTGATATGATTGTGTGCAAGCTGTGTCTAAGAATAACTATATTAGATTCAGATTGGTGCATCTAATGTTTTCTGATGAAATGATGGGCTGCAACTTATCATAACACCCCAGTCAATCTCATGAGCAAACAATTTTCTGGTAAAAATCCAGAAACAAAAATCTAGGAATTAGCAGAATCTAATTTGGTTTAATAACACTGATAAAAATTGAGGATGCAAAACCGACAAAAAAAAAAAAATCAAAACCAAACACGGATGATTCGATTTTTACAAGGCTGAGAAACGAATTATCCCTCAGCTTAGTTAAATTCAGTTCAATTCTACTTATCTCGAAAGTATGACTGAGACAAAAGGGAGTTTGGAGATTCTTTGTGTTGCGCTGAAAAAAACATTACAACAAGTGATCTAAAAATAACATCACATCTGGTCTGTTGATTTCTTCCTGAAGAAGAACACGCAGACAAAATGAATTCCTGAAGGCTGAAACCGGTGATTAAATACATTTAATTACCTGTGACAGGTAAACAAGTGGTTGTCATTCCTGTTATTAGGTGCAGACTAGTAGCCAGTACTTATACGCCATTAAGTATTTCAAAGCCAATAATTTGTTATTGTGTTAATAAAACTGTCATTGTACAACTGACAAAACATCTCAATAACAGTAATTTGCAATTTTATTATCAACTCAGTTGCCTGTCAGAATAATTGTTGACATGTAAGCTTCTACTAACCACAGATATGTAGAAGTTTTATGTTTCTTTGTATTTAAAATCTTTACTTTTCAGTGTTCAGTTTTTATGTTGCAGGAAGGCTGTGTTAAAGTCTAGTTCACTTTAGGCACAAAACTACTTGGTTGAGGTTAAAAAAAGAGCATGTTTTTCCTCAAAGTACTTTTTTTTTTTGCTACAAACAGAGCTGGAAAATGTCCTGACGTCTCCTTAAAAAACTCGGTCTCGTCACTGAAATGGAAGTGAACAGGACTAAAACTGTGATGTGCTGCTTGGACAGGAAAGTGACTCCACCGATATTAAATCAGCCTTTGAACCATCAAGTCCCAAATATGGGGCTTCTTGATGGAAATGAGCCTTTTTAAACAAAAAGATGAGCAAACAAATCTCCAACAGTGGTCTGCTTCTTGGCCGCTGTTCCACATCTGTTCCCTTTTATTTGACTGTGAAAACCTTTTGATTAAACTGTTGAAATGATCATTTAACCTTAAATATTAACCAACCAAAGAATTTATTCTATTAGTAGAATATACAGCACAAAATGCTCCCCAAATGGATTGGGAACCATATCGAAGTTATTGTTGTTTTTTCTCTATAGGATACATTCAGATTAGCAGTGTTAATCCAAATAGGGCTAAAACCAATAAATCAATCTTCTTTTAAAAACCACACACAAAAAAGTTCTTTGTGCTCCATCCAGTATATGATAACTGTGTGTATATATATATATATATATATAAAATCCTCCTACATTGAAAGGCAAACTGAACACCACTGCAAACACTGGAGGAGGAAAATTGTGAGCTGCAGATTTTTCAGATCTCACAGATAATCAACGCTGTCATGATTACTGCTGGCTGTGTGTTTGTCTTAGTGAGGTGGGGATCTGAAGTCTTTGCTCAGAGGTGGAGTACTGTTTATTACAGCCTGCCAGGGGAAGTGAAATCTGGTACAATACATCAAATGGCAACATCTTTTTTTCGACACATCATCAAAATATGCTCAGTCACTATGAAAATTAAAAAATGCTGGTCTCACTTCATTGCATTGCAACTTTCTATGGGTTTATATTCTCCTTTTTTTAAATGACTCGTGAACAGAATAGTGACTGCACCAGTATTAAATCAGCATTTAAACCATCAAGTACCAACTGAGGGACTTCTTGATAGAAATGAATTTCTTTACAAGTAATTTCTTCCGACTAATTTCCCCGTAGAGTTCGATAAAATAAAATAATAAGGATGAATGGCTGATAAAGGGATCCATGTATGAAGCTTAATTTCAGGAATGTTATGGTAAGAGGCTGATTTGGTACTTCAACCCCTTTTTTGATTTGCACTAATTTAGTCAACCATTTATTTCGTACTGCAGCATTAATTAAGAACAGGAAATAGTTTAGAGTAAGGGTTTTGTTCCAATACTCTGATGGTTATAAGATGTTTAATTGACTGAAAAAATGGGTCTGAGATTCTGCGAGTATTTGTCATTCCTTAATTAATATAGCATTCATGTGCAAAAAGCTGCAGATTTTGTGGGGTTTTTTTCCGTTAAAATTAAGTTTTGTGAAGCCTGATTGGATAGAAATAAGTCCATTATGTACATTTTAACATCAAAAGCTAAGAGGAGTGCATTGCAACAGCGTTATGCCTGTAAATGTTAAGTACTCAAAGAGAAAGTCTGCAATTTCAAGGATGCTTTTATTCAGTGTCTACCAAGGGCAAAGCAGGGTTGTGCTTGTGGACTCTTTAGTGCTGTACCTTAAAAAAAAAAAAAATAGCACTAGACATCTTTTTTGACCTTCACAAACAAAGGTTGTTTACAGGTCTCCACTGTCCAAAGGAGATGTCCACAGCTGAAAAACAGGTCTGGTTTTGGCTTCTGGAGACATTGTACATAACAGCATTATTGAGCACATTCACCAATTCCTCTGTCTGGCACCTTACATATTGATGGCCGTTGTATCACAACAATGGCCTTCCTTCTGAGTGTAATGGTGCTGGCTGAGGCTCATATTTGTCTGACAAAACCCTATTCCTGGAACATTAGGCACTGTCCAAGGTTATCACTTGAAAAGCTAAAAGGAACTGAAATTCCCTTTCAACAACAGCACCGATGTTATTATATAAAGTACATGTTTATGTTTATGCCTGTTTGTGTGTGTGTGTGCATTTGTCTCTGCGTGCGAGCTGAACGGAGGACCAGGCGTGATTGCTCAATTGCAGGAGACATTTATGGCGAGGTGTAACCTTGTGTAAACGTCATTTGCACCAGTCATTAGGAGGGTGTGCCAGGCTGCAGTTCAGCAGGAGTTCTGCCAAGCTAACGATTGATCATGGTAAGGTTAGAAGGCGGGGGTAGATGGGTTGTCAGAATCCTAAAGATATTCAGGTCCTCATTACTGGGGGTCACGGCGTCTATGCCCTGCACGTTCAGCCGCGTCGCTTGAGTGCTCATGCACTAACAGCCAAGCTGCACTGTAAGCAGAGCCCTCTCTCCGTCCCCCCACATTACACCGCTTCACTTCTGAACCGTGTGCCCCCCCCCAAAAAAACCTGCTCTTGATTGTCAGTCTGTTGTGATATCATTTCCAAATATGTAAAGTACAGTGTAACAGAAAGGACCGTAGAGTTTAGGGCCTTTCTTAATATTCAAATGTGAACAAGTTGACAAAAAGCTCACAGCTTGTTAACATGCCTGTGTGTCACTGAAGGTTGGGAAATATTTCCTGCAACCCTTCTCCCAAGGCTGTCTTAAAAAACAATTTCATGTGTTGGTGAAAGAGCAGGAAAGTTGGCCTGTACTCATAAATTATAAATTACAGTCTTGTCCTGTGCTTTCACAAGGTTAGAGCAAGGAGAAAGATGAGGAGCGAGTCTGCGGATGCATTTTATTTGCTCAAGAAATGGGGATAATAGGGCAATATTTATACATCTTCTATTCTCAGTGATTCATGACTTAACTTATTGCAGATGCTCCCAAAGTGGGGCCTGGGGACTACCTGGATTAGCTGCAGGGGCTTCCCAGGAAAATGAAGAATATTTTAATTTCACAGTGATATTGAGAGAGTTTTAATGTCTGTATTTATGCAGCATTGTCATTCATGCCTTCTGTTATATCTCCTAAATCATTATATGGTCTCTGCAGGTGCTTAGTGTCCACAGTAAAAAAATAAAATTAAATTAAAAAAAAAAAAAGATAAGAATAAAATAAAATGGCAGGTTTGAAATCCTCTCGTGTCAAGTGTATGTTTTCAGAGGCTGCAGGGCTTTGGAGGGGCAGGAATGAATGGACACAGCGGCGAGTGTAGCCGAATGAATCCGAAAATCCTGCTGACCGATATGCATGTGTTTTCTCCACAGAGGCAGAAAGAAGCGTGACTGTGAGGGGAGAGAGAGACGTAACAGCTCCCTACCTTCCACAGCTCCTCCCGGGGCGCAGAGTTGTGCTCACGCATTAACTTGCAAGAGAAGAAACATATTTTTTATTGCAAAGGAAGAACAACAACAACAAAAAAAAAAGAAGAAGAAGAGAGGAAAGCATTTGTTTTACGCGTCTCCTCGTATGCAGGCAGCAGCATTGAACACTTGAGCGAAGCTGACGTTAACCCGTTAGCAGACGAGACACGGGAGCTGCCACGAATAGATCCGGTATCCACGACCCCGGTCGGCAGACCGGGATAGGACCTCGTGTTCCTGTGGCAGTGGACTCCTATCTTTTTTTTTTCCCCCTTTTTTTTGCCTCTGTTCCTTAACTCTCCGGGCTGGTTTGTAAACTCTTTGCGTTTTGTGGCTGTTAATTGAATGAAGTGGGATTCTGTGCTGGCTCCGGACTGAAGACGGGACTAAACGCGGCGGGTTGAGAGCAGGAGAGAAATGCCCACGGCTGTGACAAAGACGAGATTCAGTAAGTGCACCGTTATCTTTTTTCAATGTCCCCCATTGAACTTGAGACGCAGCTTTCAGCGTTGCCGTAAGCTAACTTGCTGGAAATTTGATAACAGCATTTGGGGGGTTTTTTTCCCACCCCAAAAGGCTTTGCTTTGTAAATGAGACATACTTTAAAAAAGGAGCTTTGAAAAGGTGGAGGGTTTATGCTTAACGCTAAATATTGTGTTAAGTCGGTTCCGTCTGGCAGCGTCGGTCCCCGGCTAACGCCAGACAGCCACGCACACACTTTGTTGCTGTTTTATATTTATGCTAACTCTGAATGTAGAGCTAACAACTTTTTATTTCAATACCCGAATGAGAGCGAATATATATATATATGTATGTATCAGTCCACCCGAGAGAGTCTTAGAAAATATTCCGTCTCCCATATGACAAACATACATTGAGGAGAATGGCGGAATAAGCTGCTTATTAATCGTCTAAATCACTTATTTCACAAGTGATTGTTCATATAGCAACCTGCGCAGAGTTGGCAATAAACTGCGCGCAGGCACGCTGATGTAGCTGTAGTCACTGCGGGGATGAAAGCTTCAATCAAGCAGAAAATCTGTTGAGAATCACTAATGAAATCATAAATATGAGCAGTGGTGGTCTGCGGGGGCGTCAGGTTGTCCTCGCTCCATCCGTATTTGTCTTAATTACAATGTAAGAATTTCATCCCCACTTTTGACCTCATGTTGAAAAAAAAAATGCTTTATCATAAAGGTGCCATCTCTCTCCACACCTAGCTTTCCGCTTCATGTGTGCGCGTGCACGAGCGCGAGAGCATGTCAGCGAGCGAGCGCCCGAGCGCCCCCCAGCATATGAAATCTTTCCTCCCCTCCTTTTTTTTTTCTTCTTCTCTAGTTTACCCTGCCAGAGACAGGTATTTCAGCTCTTCTTTGCTCATCAGTTGCAAAAAAAAGGCTGCTGTCATGTACCAATGTGTCATTCATCTCCCTGTTTAAAAAAAAAAAAAAAAAAATCACTCCTGCTGCAGCACTGGCTGCGGAGACAGTTCTGATGCCATTAATTTTGCTCCTTGCAGCTGAGGCAAAAGCATAAACATCACCCATTAAGATTAAAGAATTACTCGTAAAACTATTTTTAACAGCTTTATAAAAAGGTGCATCATTTCAGATTAACAGCTTCAAACCAGCTTCAGGTCTTGAGGAGATCTAAAATAGGTGGATGTGGTTTTTTTTTTTCTTCTTTCCCTGCGAGCATCTGCAGAAAGATACTGAGCCTTGCATGAAGCCCACAGCAACGTTTTTGCTTTATTTAAAGAAAGGATTTGAAGCAATTTTTTTGCAGGGTGAGTGACATGCAGAAGTAGCCTCATGGCCATTCTTTATCAATACATGGATCCGATTATAGCTGTCACAGACACAATGAAGAGACCTAGCATGAGCCAAACTGTAACAGGATGATACAGGGAGGGTTTGTTTCTTGGAATTGCATCAGAGGCTTTCTGCAACTGAATCCTAGGCCCTGATGCATGTTTGGGTTTTCTAACCTTCAGCTCTTGCCTGCTGAAAAGAAAGTGATATGGTGTATTTCTGTTCTAAATTCTGGCTTATTTGATATCAAACTGCCCTATAGGCTTTGGCCTACGCAGTACTACAGTATAATGCCTCAGAGAAACAGCCTACTGTAAATTACTATGACTTCTGAATGTGGGCCGTTCCAGTGACACTGGAGAAAACATGCCAATTAGTGGAGACTCTGAGATTTCTTTCATAAAGCAGAATGACTCTCTCTGGCACTGTTTGGATCCAGGACTCAGAGAAACCTGTTGTTATCAGGTGAATATATATTCCATAATTTAAACCTGTGTTGACAGTGCTGCTGTGGTGTCATGCTGCTGGAGCATTAATGTTTTCTTCGATCACGTTGGCTTGATGTCGTAAAGAAATGTGCTCACTGTTTTCATCCTGATTTCCTGTTTATTCTCTCTCTTCGAAAGCTGTTATGCGATGAATCATTTACATTTGACTTTTTCTGTAAAATATGTGAATATGTTTTGCCATGTTTAGAGTGAAGGTGTTGATTTGCTTGAATATTGATTCATTCCTGCAAGCTGTTTTGGCCTATTTTATACTCCAACCACTTAGAGATGAAAATGATTCAAAGGAAGACATAGAGTATGACATATCTGCCCTAATCCTCATGACTCCTGAGGGATTACTGGGTGGCTCACAATGGATCACTACATTGCTTTCTTCTTTTGTTTCTTTTCACAAGAGTCAACGTTTCATTTTGGTGTTTCCTTTGGGATTTTTTTGTAAGACTGCTTGTGAAAGAGAAAAGACAGGGCTCTTAGCTGGTGACGTCATCTGCCAGGCATACATAGTGTGAAAAACTGGGCTACATAGAAGCAAATAGAGCAAATATCAGAGATGTTGCAGCAGCATCAGCTTGTTTAGATTGTGTCAAAAGAACTTTAACTTCAATTTGACTTTATTCATTTATTTTTTTTAACCATTTACTATATATATATATAACCTAAAAGGGCTTAGTTAGGGAAAAATACACAGTTTTGTTTGTTTCACAGCTCATTGTGTTTGTTGACCTGCATTCACCCAGGCCTGTGTGAGCAATTAAACGTAGTTGTGCCGGGTATTTCCTAGCAGGCCTGGTCTGGGGCTACTCGCCAGAGCATCTGCCTCAGCTTCCTCAAATGCTGGTGCTCGCTGGCTGGAGCCAGGCTGAATGGCACAGTTAAAGAAAACCAGCTCCTCTGTGACCACACGCTGAAAAACCACTCAGCACAACCCTGTCCCAACTGATGCTTTCTCATGCTTTCCATATGGGTAAAATCTTGGTAATTTCAGGGCCCAGGAGTTCTAATGAGAGGTTTTGCCCGTAGTGTGTTGGTCTGTGGTGGGTGGGATCAGCGTTTCCCGGGTTTATAGTGGATTATAACTTCTCTGAGATGCCTCAGTGGCCTACTATCAGGGCGTAGGCACAGACAAACCAAGAATTCTTTTTAACCTAGCAGACTGGTTCAAACTGGTTGAGATGGGACACTTTAGTCACTGGGTTAGCATGAGTCAGGTATAACCTTAAGTTTAAATAAAAGGCTGCAAATCACGTTAGTTTGTTTAAACAGTCAAATTCAGCTACAGAGGCAGAGTGCACTGCTTCCTGCTTAGACGTCAGGATGTTTCACTCTTGCATCTAAAGGGACACCGCAAGCAACTGCTATTGTCCTGTTTAGCATCCCATCCCCACATAGAGACAGGGTGCTCTTAGTAGCACGCTTGGAGGAGTTTTAACAATGCGTGTTCCTTAACGTCAGCGGCGCAGAGGCAAAGAGTGATTTACTATTCTGTCTGTGAGGGTAATGTAGGAGCAATTTGACTGCTGATTGAAACCAGGTCTCCCATTTCAGAGTCCACTGGTGACATTATAAACCATTTACACCGATGTTTTACAGGGCACCCCTGCAACGGGGAAAGTGGAAACAGACGCACAGCCTAAAAATGGCCTGTGCTAACATCAGAGGCCTATTTTTATCCATTCCTTGTGTGATATGTTGTTCTTACTTTAAAGTATGTTGTTGCTGCAGAGTGAAGTAGTGAATATGGATGACACTGAAAGGTCAAATGTTAATCAGCTTTGATTTTTCATTTAAGCAGGAGGACCTCCTAGATATAGGGTGTCCGTCTGGTTTGGATTATATGTAGCCTTTTCTGTATGTGGTAGTTCTTTTTTTCTTTTTTTTTCTTTCAGCCATTACGTCTGAATCAGAACTGTAGTCCACAGGCAATTTGCTGTGTCGAGACCTTGTGACATCTTTGCACTTGTTCTTTGTGTCAGAAGGTAGCCATTACGTAAATGGACCCGGCAGCCTTAATTACATTTTTACCACCTAAGCCTTAAACAAAATACAACTCATTACAGAGTCAAAACGCTGCTGAAGCTAAAGAGCAGCAGAGTTCTTTAGAAGATTAAGTGCAAAGACTAACGAGTGAAGCATGTTGGAGTTCGATGGCTGAACCCTGAGAATGTCAGTGTTCGGTTAATGCAAATTTTGGTAATGACTAAACATTAGCTAACAACATTAGCTGCGGCTGCTTCACAGTAAAAGCCTTCCAGCAAAGATAATTGACAGGCTTTATTGTGAAACAGCTACAGGATGTAATCACTTACAGTCATTAGTTGTCTCATACTTTTATTTTATTATATTTTTTTAAAAAGATTAAAGGTGATTTATGTCTGCATTTAGATATTTTCGCCTCTTTTTTTGTTTACTGATTAACCTTACACAAGTTATTAACCCGAGATGGCATTGAGGCTGCTTGATCATTTTAACTTTGCTTTTTGATTCAAATGTCTCTAATGTACATTTTTCATTTCAGAAATCACAGATCAGGAGCAGGTCAAGGTTTCAAGTCCTCACTCTATTTCTTGCTGAGAGCTCAGAAATATCACTACTCCTTTTGCTGTTCAAATATTTTATGAAGGGAAATATGTAACGTTTAGACAACTGTGGAATACCATGCTCACAAAGTGTCGTTATTAGGCCATTAGTATGCAAAACAGTGAGACGCAGGAACTTTTGCTATTCATCTGCTGTCCCTGTTATTTCAGATGGTCCCAGATGGCCTTGCATTCTCAACACACAGGCCATCTAATTATAACTTTTAACCACCTAATACATACAAATGGATTTTTTTACAGGTGTTGTTATTGTTTTATTATTTATCCCTGTTTCCCATAGGGATGCCTGCACACCTATTTGCTTATTTCACTTCTCTTCACTGACATTTAAGAGTAATTATGTAAAGCCCTCCATTTCATCAAAGAATCTCCACTGCAGCTGTTACATTGTTGAGATGTTAATGAGATACAAAAGAAGAACGTTTCTCATATTTTTTGATGGCGCAGTGTGTTTTTATAACTGTCTTCAACGCCACTGTTGTCAGTGATTACAGATGCTTCAAGAGGCCATATTCTGCTACTTTTAAGATTCATACTTTTATGTGTATGCTCATACTTTGTTCTTACTCATGTTTCAACGTACAAAAAACATTTCTTTCTCAAATTGTCCCTTTCTCAAACTCATTTATGCAGCACCCTCTGTCTGAAGTGCTCCATTTTAGCCCAGACCTCCTTAAGGCCCAACTTCCACCAAAAAAAGCCCTGTCTGCTCTGATTGGTCTGATCTGGTCTTATTGAACGGCTCTGAGCAGTCCGTGCTCACCATATGTCCGTTTCGCTCCGCCTGTGGTTTAAGCCTCCAGCTAGCTGCATATCTACCGTGACTATCACCACAACAACTGCTTCTAAACAAACTTCACAACCACACATGTTAGAGCAGATATCTGATATGTTTTAGCCTCAAATCCACTTCCCAGTGGGCCAATTACATTACAGCTATGCGATTTCCGTGTACGGTGTGAGCAAAGTAGCTGCTGCATGCTAATTAAAGTTATTTGAAGTTGCCAAGCAGATGAACTCCAACAATTTATCCATTTATTTATCCCATGTAGCTACACTGTTAGCTTCAGGGCACGTTTATTTATCCACTTTACATACAACATTTATACACACAAACTCAAATCTGTAGGATATCGCATTGTGAAGAGCTTTGTATGGCAACCATGTTAACACTAACTGAGTGTATCATATAAACAAAACCAACATGGGAAAACCATTGCAACATCTAATCTAACACTCTCACTTTCAAGTCTGAAGTCGCCGTTGTATAAGATGTCCTGTGTTGCACGACCAGTCAGTCGTCTGTAGTGTTTTTATATCACTGACTTAGCTTAACTCAGTTTTTGGAACCTAAACCAAGGTGATATGAAAAGAAGACCTGCTGCTAAGTGTGATCCATAATTGAATAGACAAAAACAAAACAAATATAGTGGTGCTGAGATGAGTCATAACATGCAATGAAAGGCCTTTTATATGTTAAACCAATCTATATACAACACAAAGGGACAGGGAAAATACAAAAAACATTAGCATGCACCCAAGCAGTGCAGAAAGAGGTTATTAGGGTGCAGAGTGACTAACAAAGAGACGCCATTTTCCCCTCTTCATGTCAGTGTATCATCAAAATGTTTTGGAGTAAAATAGTTAGATAATGTTGCTCTAATAAATAGTACCAGTGGTCTGTTTGGAAAGATATTGTGTGTTCTTGCTGTATAACAATACATTGTACACTTCAGTATTACTCAATACAGTTTGCTTGATCCGATAAATGTGATGAATTACACGATTGACCATGCAATTTACTCCTTATCCGTCAAACAATGCAGTGGTGTTGTTATTCAGCTTAAGTGATGTCTCTTGTTTCGACACAGTAGTTTTTGTTGTATTGTAAAGGACTGCTTTGGTTCGGTGTAATCCTGCTGGGAAACCTCTTCAATGTGACAAAAGTCCATTGTTTAATTTTGAGCTCTCGAATATTATACTTTTTTACTTTCATAGAGTTGAGTGTCATAGTAAATTGAAAATGGAAATATGAGACTCACTCTCAGCGGTCCTTATTTTTGCAGTGTCGAAAATATATTAAATTGTGATACCGCTATAATGCATCAAACCAACTGTGAATTTTATGAATCATTAGAGCCAAAAGAGCTTCATGTTCCACAGTTGCCACTTGTGGGTTATTACATCTTTGGTTTGAGATCCTAACAGATTCTGTGTGGATGCTCAGCCTGGGTTATGGTGCAGTAGACAGTTTTATCACATCTTGTGCCTTGGTAAATGTGGAAGGGAGCTGACAGGAACATGCAACACGCGTGTAAGACCTCAGTGCTTTTGACTGCGCGTGTTGTCTAGTCAGCAGAAGTACATAGATGACACACTCTTTCACTTCAGACAGACAGAGCAGCGGCTCGCCGGCTGGTGTCATTCATTTTGCTTATCATGTTCAACCTATTCTTTTCATGTTATTGTGCAAATAGAGGACACACACACAGGCTCACACACTTACACACAAACTGTACCAGAATAGATGCAGAGCATCACGTGAAGGTCAAACAGTCAGCTATCTGAATGGGCTAGACTTGTATTGGACATTCTCCATGCTTCAGAAATTGAAAGGAGATAGTTATATTGATTAAATGTTAAGTGTAATGAAGAATGAGCCAGGTTTCACAACAAGCTTGGTCCAGATTATCAATATTCAAATCATTTAGGCAAGCAAACCTGTTCTTTGAGAAATGTAAATGTCCTTTTATTTGCATCTTCTTTGTTATTCAACACTGACACTTGAGACGATGATTGTATAGAAATTTTTGACATTTGGCAGTCATAAATCTATCATTTTATTTATGTTGCAAGAGAGCAAAGTGTGACTTTGCCTGCTTTCTGTCATTAGACGAATGTCAGCACATCGTAGCTTTTCCTTTGCCTTTTTTTCTTTTTTTTCTTCTCTAAAAGCTTTTTTTTCTCAAGGGAACCTCTGCCCAAGCCATTACCAGTTTTGGTGAGAGTACAGTTATACAAGCATATAGGCAGTCAGAGATTTTGTGTGTGCTTTCAGGTGCAACAATCATGCTGACTGCTCGGAAAAAAAGGACCAGAAATTAGTGAGAAAGACACTTTGTCAGGACACTCCACCAGACTGCTTTCAGCTTATGGAGGCAGTCAAGGTGAAGAAGTTCATGACTGACAGTTGGAACCATAGCCCTGTTAAAGGCTGACTTTATGGCGATTGTGTCAAGAGGAGCCAAAAGCACTTTTTTTGTGCACATCAACAAAAATTCAGTAACTGACCATGTGTTGATTGTAGCTGTGGAGACTGACACGGGAACCCTCGCTGCCACTAGCTGGGGCGTGCTAAAGCACAACAGTGAATGGCAGAAAAGTACATGCCTTGCACTCCCTCTGCCCCCGCTGATTCGGCAGATGGATGGGACTTTTGGGAGAAGGGGGTGGGCCTCCTTGGCGGCAGGGGACAGAGATGACAGCTCCTCGTCCGTGGAGGGCTACCAAGGGGCCTTGGCTCAGAGCACCTACTGTGTCCTCCTGACAGAGCCTTGATGCCATCATAGACCATTAGCGTTGACAGCATGTCATCATGTCGCACTGGAGCTCATGGTCAAGCCATGAAAAGTAAGAACAGTAAGTAAAGATGGCACATTTAGACTAAACATTGTTTTTTCTAATGCCAGTCGAAGGATCTCTTCCCGTCTTGTCCACAGCACTTTTACATTAAAGCTCGACTGAGCTTACATATGAGCCATACTGATAATGCTTCAGATATTTGCAATATTCCCCTGCTGCCTAAATGCTAGCTTGGCCTGTGGCATTTATTCCAGCATAGACAGTCTGAAAAGCCTCCACAGCTGGCGTTGGAGATGTTTCTCATGATGCTGTAATTTGATTAGAACTCAATGTATGACACAAGTGAAGACAAGTGACTCCAATACAGCCTTGTAATGCAATAATTCACTGACTGAATTAAGGCCAGAGTAGGGCTTTAAAGAATGCTGTTCTCACAACTGGGCTGATTGCACAAAAAAGCCTTAAGTATGGGGCTTTTTACTGTGAATAATTAACTCTCAGGGCTCTAGCTTCTGCTTGTCAAATGCCAGAGAAAGTTTCTTATGGTCAGACTGTAAATCAGTAGTAGTACTATTGCACTCTTGAGGTTTGTGCTGTAAATAGTGACTCAGTTTTAAAATGTGTAAATCCAAGATAGTTAAAACAGACATATTGGCCATAGACATACATAATAAAGGTTTTAATTCTCTTGCACTTGATGACATTAATTAATAAATGAATAATGGCTTTGGATTATCGGACATCTTTTTTAAAGTAATGCTATAAGGTAAAACATTTGAAAATTTGCACATGTAAAAATTCTGTCATTAGATTTTAAATTCTTTAAAAAAAAACAGTGATTTTGAAGTAATTGTACTGTCTTTATTAGAAATAAAAATACATTTTTTTCCCTGTGGACCATAAATATAAATGGTGGTCTGCATTACCACTTATGTGCTTACTGATACCACTTATAGCTTTTAGAATATAGCTTTCTTAAAGCAAGACACGATACCAATCGTGACAGTTTGCTATATAAGTCAGTCCAGTGTGATATTACTCATATTAATCACAGAGACTTATTTTTTCAGAGTTGAGTAAACTGCCAAAAGATAAGGCAAATATTTTAAATGGTTTCAATGAGAGACATGGTTTCAGTGTTCCAGTCTGATATCTCTGCACAAATAAATGGAGTAACAGGGGATGAAGAAACACTGAGACATTTGAACTTACTTTTAATGGAATGTCTGCACAGTGACCGAAATGATAAGTTGTTTCCTGTATCCTGTTTATATATAAATATGGGCTATGATAATATAAATGATCCAGTATGTGGCTGAATATTACCAGCATTCATCAGACTCACAGTAAGTACGTTTCAAGGTTACACACTGTAGTGCAGAACTGAAATCATGTACATTTTCCTGACTGTAGTCAGAAAGTAATGGAATATCACAGCACGAGGTCAGAGAGTGGTTTGGGTGCTGGGGGCAGGGGAACTCATTTGGCTCTATGTGTAATAAATGGAATTTATTGTATATTTAATGTTTATGGGCACTAGATAAAAGACTGCTTTCCATTTCAACGAGGTCTACAGGTTATTCTCCATTGCGGCACATCTGTGGGTGTGGTAGATTTTTATATAGATAAATATAGATATATATAGATAAATATTTTTTTCCAGTGTTATGTTTATATTTATAGAGACTGATATACAACTGAAGTGCATCCTCTAAATAGGCTAAACCCTTATATCAAAGCATTTATAGCCTTTGATAATTTTTAGTGTCAATTGCCAAATGGAGTTTAATTTTAGTACATGAGTACATGAGGAGTACATGTACAGTGCCATTGCAATTATGCAATTGCACAGGACAAAAAAACATCAATAAAAAATACTTGTTAAAATTTATATGACATGCTAAGACATAAAATCTTGAAGGATGACACCAGATCATCCATGACTTCATGCCTCACCATTCCATTGATTCAGAAACTTGGAATTAAAGGTATCCTAGATTTGATCCTTAGCAAGTAATGCGGATGAGAGTTCCACATTTTGAGCCCTTGAGGGTGGAAAGGAGTTCTTTCAAAGGAGAATTTATGAAAGGACATTTTTACAATTCCCCATCATTCAACCCGGAAGAACTGAGCCAAAAGATGTTTTGCTGAACACATCCTGGTCAAGTAGACATAGATTAGTATTTCTTAATTTAATAATGTTATTAGAACTTCACATAAATAAATTTCTTTAGGCCATTGCAAAAGTGAGATATGAACAACTTCCTATCCAAAATAGTAACTAAATAAAAGCTCCACAGCCCAATCAACACTCTAGTTTTGAGGTTGATACCGATAGTAACATATGAGAGTTAAAAAACAAACTAAATCTAGGCATTAAAAACATGTTTTTTGCATTTCTGTTTTGCAGCATCTTAAAGTATGTTAATATCACCTGATGTATATTGCCCTTTCCAGATATCTTGCCTTCACCACGGATTACTGATTGATTTCTTCTTTTGTTTTTACAACTTCCAAACCTGTGCCCTGCCTCTGTAAGATGATTCCATCACCAACAAGTGTGCTATTTTTGCTGCAAAGCATAATGTGACCATGCTATCCATTCATAAACTTGAGAGATGATATTACAACAGAATCACCCAGTAAAATTTCCTGATTCTTTGTCAGTAAAACACAAACACGGGTGATTTAAATTTGTCATTTAGTTAACTGCTCGTAAGCCCTTTCCTTCCAGAGGCAATTCCCCCGAGCTTTAAGGCACTTATCCTGTAGGTATTTGGCAATATTGAATTCCCACCCAGGTCACTAAAAATAGTTTACTGCAGAGGGATGGCACCGCCACCTTCATCCTTTGAACCTGGTTATTGTCTGCACAGAGTCATTATGCTCCATAACTTCTTTTTTTTTACCTCCTTGGTCATAGTTCAGACACTTTCCCTCACTCCACCCTTTGTCTCTGACTACCAGGAAGAGTCAAGAGAAACCCTATGGACACAGCAAGGTGAGATCCATGCTACAGCTCCTCTAAAAGGGCAATGATTCATGAGGCTGGCTCCAATGTCCCTGAGGCTGGGAGGAATAGCTGGCATTATCTTCTGCAAATGGGTTTGAAAGTGCTTTTGGCCAGGTTGACCAGGGCACTGATTTATAGCTCAAGATCCGCCGAACAGTTAGGCTGTCGTTCCAGCAAAGCTATGAGCCCCCACCACCGCTGCATGCCAGGACACGCACACAAGCTCATATGTATACTCACACCTCCTTACTTCAGTGCTCGCAATCCAGCATCTCTAGTTTATGTTTACTCTGGCCATGTATTCAGGGGAGAGAGAGAAAGAAAGAAAGAAAGAGCGGAATTTATGACACCGAAGTTGGGGAGTGAACGAAGTAGCCCATTGTTCTTAATACATCAAGCACTGGGATAAGCAGTTTTTCCACCTTTATCTTTCTTTGTCAGAGCCTATATATAGATATGAACCTTATCCTTGACTTGAAGTAGAAACTGCTGTCAGAGAAATAGAAATTGCCTCCTGAAAATTGTTCCTTTTAATCTCGAATCTGAAGAGAAAAGTCTTTTCCCTGAAATAGTGTGAAATGGTGTGGTTAAGCCCTGCTTGATAGTAAAGTCTTAAGAAAGACTTCTGATTGCTTTGTGTGTCTTCCTCCCTAATAAGCTTTATATCCATGTCTGAGCTTTGGGAGCCCCTCAGCACTTCTGAATTTCTACTCTCAGGTAATATTGCTTCAATATTTGACACAATGAATTGACAGGGTATCTGAAAATGTTTGAAAAAAAAGGCTTGAGCCACTTGAAATGGTGCATATTCATTTAAAGCTTTCCATTGTCACAAAGCAATTAACGTGGCAAACAACTTCCCGTAAGCCCCTCAGAAGGGCTTTGGAATTTTTTCTGTCCTTTGTAAGTCTGACAAACTCCGGTCTGATTCCCACGCTGGTTCCTCTGCATCACGCAGAGATGGTGTTATGTTCACACACAGGACACACATCAATCTCATTATTAAGTCAACGAGGATTACTAAGTAATAATCATGACAGAATAACCAGTATGTTTTCACATCAAGCATGCCCTTTCCTGTGGTTGTGTTTAGCCTTTTCTCATCAGAGTAGCAGGGCCTGGCAGAACCAGGGGGCGGGAAAGTCAGACCGTAAACAAGGGTTGCACAAACCGGATTTGACTTACTTTGTGAAGCGTTTAAAATGCAAACTGACAGAGAATGTTTTAGCCAACATCACCTGCTTCTAGTGTTGCAGTCCATTAGAAAATTCCCAGACCTGTCTCACCGCTGGTATGTAGGATCTACATAAGGGCAGAGAGGGAGCTCAAGTTTCTTCACTCCAAGGAGCTGCTGAAACTCTCCAGCGGATCAGCGGCAGTTGCTTTGGGTTTTAATGAGTGACATCAAAAGTCTGTACTTCTAAGAGGTCTCCACATGGTGTCTGTCCACGCTATCATCCATCTTCTAAACCTCCTGCGCTCTCACCTCCCCATCAGAAAATCACCTTTTCCCCGCTAGATGTTAATGTTTGCAAATGGTGTACTTACAAGTGGATTATTTAAAAGGCTACGTGTCAGACAGATCTTTATCTGGCGGCTTGGCAGCTTGACTCGGACTCACTTGGCTTCATGTCTCTGCATGTTGATTAGCTTGTTTTTCTCCTCTTTCCATGCTATGCTGTGTAGTCTTCTGTGCTAACTCACCTCATGTGATTTGAACCGAGTAAGAGAACTCCGAGGGCATGGTTAATCCGTTTCTTGTCTTCCTCTTAGTAGTCATAGCAAAGACTAGCCTTGTGGTTTCTCCAAGAAAAAGTGCGATAGGCCGTGCTCTTTTGTATGTACAGTATGTCTTAAGTCCTTAAATCTCATGCACCGGAAAACACATTTGTTGTGTGAGCATTTTTCAAGTGACTGGAAAGATGCTTTTATATTGGTACTCACGATAGCTTTTTATATATGTAACCATGGAGTGACAGAAGGACAAGTCAGAACCTGCACACCAAGTCTATGAGATTGGTTTGTTTTAAGAAACACCCGGTGCAGTATCTCAGCAGCCTGCACACTCTCGCTCTTTTCTTGCATTTTATTTTTGTCTTTTCACAGTTTGTAGTGACTGTCATGAAGCCGTGCCTTGTTTTATATTCAGCTCTCTATTCTGAAACCTGACAGAAAAAATAAGGCCAAGACAAGTACAATTGCTTGATAACAAGAGCGCAATAATATGGACCAACATGGTCAAAAAAGGTATTTCTTCGCTTTTGCTTGCTGCAGGTCTTATCTATGCTTTTCTAGCGGCACAGCTAAGGTACTTTGATCTGATCTGAAAGTAATAGGCAGGCATGTTTTATCTGCAAAAGGAAGCACAACACAACCAAACAAACATCAAAGTCAAGTCTATCAAGCTGGGAATTAAGTAAGATTATTTTAATTGAAAAAATAATTATTGTTCTAATTAAATCTTCATGAGGTAAAGCTTTGGATGATGTCTGATAAAATTTGGTGAACATGGTAAGACATTAAACAGTCATTCTTAAAGATTAGAGGTTAACTTTTGTGGTAATTGGGTGGTTTAATCTTAAATAATACATGAAACATCCTACAGAACATCTTATTGAATTATGTTTTATATATGGCTCAAAGCGTTTTCAATCTTAGGTACTGCTTACAAGTTGCTTTGTTAATTATGTGTAAAACAGAACAAGTCCTTGTTGCAGCCATCTTCATTAAGCGAAATCAGAGGACTGAAGTCCACAGAAAAGTGGTTAATGAGTGTGTTGGGTCGTTTTGATGTAATTATATCACTCTGGGTCTAATTTAAGATCAGTACAGCATTGTAGATATCTTTGACAGCTGCATAGCTCTGCAAAACACATTACACTCATTATTTCTGCTTTCTTTTGATGGTCTCATATTAAGTTTTGTGGGGCTGTACCAAATATTTCGAAGCTTTGTTACCTTATTTATAATGCTGACTCTCGAATTCTAAATCAACATTTGATAGATCATAACTTTTTTGGTGTTTTTGCAGCCTCATCTTAGAGGATTTTTGATGTTTATTGCAACTTCAGCTTTATCTGCTGCCTGAAAAACTGCTCCACTTGTTAATGGGAGCAGCTCCAGTCTGCAGAGACGCATGGCACTGCTAGTGGCGGCTACAGAAAGACAGCAAGAGGCAGCTTTAACACAAATACACTCGCACGGAAACACATGTATTTATATTAATGAAACCGATGAGTTGTATTCATTAAAGAATGTTGATGTAAGAGAAAAAGCACTTAATCATTTGGTCATAATATAGTTAAATGAGAAGCTTAATATGTAAGGAGTGTTGATATTTGTGGTTTGTCGGTAAAAGAGCACAGGAAAACAAAGCCATCCCTTCACTTGGCTTTTCTTCATTTGCTCGCCAATGAATGCCAATAATCAACTGTAATTGGAGTTGCCCGCTTTCATTATCGTGCATTGGGAAATGGTAACAGTGTTTAATGAAAAGCAAATGGACGCTCTTGTCAGCTAATGTACCAAAAACAAACAAAGGATTGGAAATAGATAGTCTTTAATACAACTGATATGGAGCCTTTAAAAAAGTGGCTGGTCTGGCTCTGATCCGGTTTCAGGACTTTTATTTGACCACACTGGAAATTCTGACCACATCACAGTTGGCTGGAGAGGTCTGAACCGAATGGTTTTACAGATGTAGAGTTTGTAGCTCCACACTTGTGATTAGATCACCCAAACAGGGAACAAGGTCGTAGACGCACAGACTTTCCATACATGGTGGTTAAATAAATGAAGGCCCCTGGTTTTGGTTGAGAATCAACAATCTGCGGCCTTCCAAAATGTCAACAAAATAAAAATGATTTATAAGATAAGCAAAAATAATTTGTGGCCGTCTGCATATTCATTGCTGACATGTCCCATTATTCAGTGGCTTCATTTACATTTTAAGCAGCATATCATGGTCAAGGACTGTGTGTACTTCCTCCTATGAGCCTCTGGAGCATTCCAATGAGTTTACTCTTTGAGGGGAGAGATGAGCCTATTGATTAGAGACAGCCTGACCTGTGCTGGTAGCAGATGAGCCATCACACAGCTTTAAAGCTTCAAAGGAAATCGCAGCAGTGACTGACCTTGTTCAAACTAAATTAAGACAACAAAAACATTTATTTTGTGTCATTAAAAATGCATAAATAATTTAATTGTGTTTGTCAGATCTCTAGCTTTGTTTTACACTGAGGTTTTAAGGAAGAGGGAGGTTTCCGACTTCCATCTTTTTCCCCTGACGTCTTGCTAATTATATCAATCACTCAGACTTTCATCTGCGGGATTTTTTGTGACGCATAAGTTCAAGAAAATATTTGTCAATAACGTTTTCAGTCCATCTGGATTGATAAATATGACATGTGGTGTTTTGGATGAGTGACAACCTAAATATCAGCAACAAATGAGACTAAATAGTGAAATGTCCCAGTGATTTATTGTGTGATAAGATAACACCATCTTTGGTTTTCAACCAAGAAAAATATGTGTAAATTTATTAACATTCAGGGACTTTCAAAAATGCTTGTATTTCCCAGAAAGTCTTGTTCTCAAGGCTCCAGACAAACTGATATGTTAGAGATAATTGGGCACCGATATGTTCTGGCCAGTCGAGGTTGTGAGTCGTAAATTATCCAGTGATGTATACGAAAATGTGATTACCAGCTTAATATTTTTCCAATAATAGAATTTCAGCAGGTAATTATACTGATATTAAAAATATTGGACTGTTCAGTAGGATATTGTGTTTTTCTACACATGTTGAGCAATTTCCGTGACTAGAGAAAAAACATTTTTTATTGTGTTTTTTCATTGTGATGTGCAGAAGTGAATGTGGAATCTGTGTGAGTGCATCCCTCTTTAGTGCTGCCAAGAGCCCTGGGCTATAGAATGATGAATTCATTGTTGCTTCGTCTTCACTGTTGCATCTTTTATAACCAAGTTCTGAGACCACACTGGTGTTTTTGCATGTTTTAGCCCATTGTAAAATGTGCTCATGCTGTGCAGTGTAGCAGCTTTGAAGCAGCTGGACTAAGTTTCATTCAGCAGCTTGTGTGGGGGCTGACAATTGGTATGGTGTGTGGTGCATTCATGTAGCCTGGAAAACTCAAACACCTGACACTCAAGTTGCTCTCGAAAGTGGCCAAATTTCCATCATCAATCAAAGATTTTGAAATTGTTCATTTTTCCTGGGCATATGCCTCGGTAAACATGATGAAGACAAAGTTGAAAGTGAGAAAAAAATAAATGTTTTTGAATTAACTGCAGCTGGAATTCACAGTAGTTTTATTGTCAGTCTGAATTGAATATGTTAGGCAGATTTCTGCATTGCTACATTTCAGAATGAAAGTCTCACCACACAAAGCTGAGCTCTCAATTATATTGCATTTTTGTACAAAAGTAAAATAGTAAATTGGCTACAAGCTGCAATGTTCCTGTGATGTTTTAAACTCCCCTTCAATCTTAAGAGTACAGTTGTAACAATTAGCTATTCACCAAACAAGAACAAACAGAACAATAGTTACATCAGTGTGATTTAATGACTCCAAAAGTCATAATACTCCAAGAGCATTTGTTCGAGTGTAGACTTCAATTGGTCTGAATCTATCCAAATATGAACTGAATATGAATGGTGTAAAGCCTGTTATGTACCAGACAAATTGCCTTCATCCAAATGAGAAACGAAAAGCTGTGAAATTAAACAGCTCCTCTTCTGTGTGATTCTTTTCAAGGTTATCTCTGTCATTAAGCCACGGGAGGAACCGACAGTTTGGGGGGGGGTATTCATGCTGGATCTTAAAGAGCACTGAGACAGCACGCGACCACAGCTCAGTAGGTGTCTGTCCTGAGGCTCTTCTCCCCTC
This sequence comes from Acanthurus leucopareius, assembly GCA_029814765.1. Classification (NCBI taxonomy): domain Eukaryota; kingdom Metazoa; phylum Chordata; class Actinopteri; order Acanthuriformes; family Acanthuridae; genus Acanthurus; species Acanthurus leucopareius. The sequence continues at coordinate 7,597,653 of JAQMCX010000009.1, read as the reverse complement.
TAGTGCGCCGCTCTAATGTGAGCATGTGCTTCTTCACATTAGCAAAAGCAACAGTGCCGGTGCCATTTGACTGAGCTGTTTAACAGGCCGACGTAATGTTTGTGTGCAGTGCTGACCCGGGAGGAGCATTGAGAGCCGGAGCAGAGGACTGGATCCTCCTGTACGTGTCAATAAACATCAATGAAGATGAGCATTATGCTGCTGTTGTCAGTCAAAAGTCAAAAAAGTCTGGATAATTGGTAAATGGCAGATTTGCCTGAGGATGACTGGGAATAATGCAGTATCTCCACCACTGTATATATGTTATTAATCTTCATAATAAAGACAGACCCGCTGGCTGGGTTTGACAGTAACAATTGTCCTGCCTCCCAGGGGCCAGTTACTCTAAAAGAGCTTCTGGTCTTGATATTTGCCCAAAGATAAGTCCGTTATCTTTGCCTCTCTACTTTGGCATGGTCTTAATCCTGAGTCTTGTCCTTTTATTCTTTTATTAACAATGTGAGACTGGACAATATATCTTGAAAAACCTAAAACCTAAGTGCATCATGTGCTCACTAAAAGCCTTTTTGTCTGACAAATTCTATGAAGATCTGATTTGATTTTGCCTACAAAATGCAGTCCAAGGGCTTAATCTTATGCACCAGGTTTGTTATTTGTGCTATTGGATAATAATATAGTAACCTTGTGTTTCTTGCTTATATAAGTTTATTACCAAACAAGATGTTTTTTGTGTAATTTATTGACTTGGCAGCTGCACATCTGTTCAAATAGGCAGGAGGTAGCTAGTAAAAAAGCAGCAGCAGTGCAAAATGGCTGCTCACTAACGGAGCAACTTAAAGGTTTTAAAATACATTGCCGAAGTATTTATTTGTCAATGTTTGGTTAAGTTGCTTCAGGCGATAATAACATGGCTACCCAGGCATTAAATGTATACAGAGATAGATATTTATGGTTTTTTAATGAGTTGTTGTCAGTAATGTTGTAATGTGACGTCAGATTTTCTAATTTGCCGTTATTATATGCTTGAAAATGACGGCTAGGGAATCTTTCCACGCTAATTTTCTGAAATAATGTTCATATTCCATTTGGTTTCAACTAAACATATTTATTATTGATTATATTTTAATTATAGTTCTGTTGTGGGCTTTGCAATCAAAGCTTTCACACACCGACCTACTTTTAAAGTAGAAAATATTTCCACTGAAGCTTAATCATTCCCTAAGTTTAATAAGTAATTACTCTTATAAATGGTATTGCACTTTAGGGTTGTGTCTGTACGCTCCTGGTTTGTTGCATGATGATCAGAAAAAAGTTGTAAGCACGCTGCCTTATTGCATCAATGAAATGATTCAATAAATCAAGGCTCAAACTCAGCATCTTGCGTGGAGTTTGAGATGTTTCTTTTTGAACATGATCACATACGAGCGACTTTGGTCTTTTCGTGCCCTTTAACTAGTGATGCATTAAAGCAGGACATGATGAATGTTTAACATGTTAACAATCAAATGGAGTTGATTCCGTATGCTCTGCCTCTCTGTGTTTGTTTTCTTGAAGAGTTTGAGTTGATATTCTGCTTTATTCTGCCTTTCACACGAGGGAATCAAACTATCTTTATACTTGGAAAGATGGGCTGTGAGAGAGAATCATGAGCAGGAGTGAACATGAGTTTAAAGTCTCTTGTGAGCCTCGTTTAATTGGTATGTTTTTCCATTTTAGACTCATATTTCAATATTGAAATTTGTTCTGACAGTCTTTCTGGATGCCACCTCAGAGTTTGTCAGAGCGGCACATGGTGCAGATATGACATCATTTCGTTTAGCGACTTTGGAACACAAAGAAATGCCGCACGCTGTTTGTTTCATCGTGTAAACATTAGCTATGCTGGAAATGATGGATACCACGACATGTAGGCGATCACCGCGTGCGACAGATGTATCGAGCTGACTTTTAAGGAAAATTACTGCAAACACTGACTAAATGGCTATAGTGTAACCAGAGCCAGCAGCATCCAGTCTGTATGTTGGCACTACAGCCTCCACACACTCCCACATCAGGTCCTATTAATGTAGTGGCAAAACGGATGTGGAGACTAACTAGCCTCATGAATAGCTGTTCAGTGATTTTCCATGTTAGTGCTGATTACATTTACAGAAAGGCTTCTATCTGTTAGGTAAGAGGGCTTACTCATGAATACAAAGTGTGCAGCAAGGGCCAATTAATATTATGGAGTCGTTAAAAATAATATATTTTAAATTATTCAGAGTCAGTTCAAGGAACACTAAGGGATTTTCCCAGTGATTTTCCCTGAAGGCTCCTACTTGCCCTGTAAAACAGCCAGTATAACAGAGGTACTAATTAATCAAAGGATTAGTCTAGTTAGTCAAAAATGATTAATTCAGTTTGTTTCCAATCCAACAAAACTTCTATTTTCAATTTGAAGTCTTTTTGGCATCTTGATAGATTTCCATCCGGGAAATGCCAAACATATTTTTTCGTAGTTTTCTGTGTTTGCTCGTCTTCTTGTTGTGGTCTTTCACTTCCTGTTGTTCTTTCTGGCCTCACAGACTCACCTACGGTGTTAAAAGTAAGACAAGTCAACAGTCTTTAATAATTAATAGTTTGAAGCTCCTTTTCATGTCTACTGAAGGATTTTACTTATTTTATTTGTGGTTCACAATGTATTCATTGTTTTAGAAATATAATTCAGAAATGGTTTACAATAACCATGTTGTACCAAATTTCATTATGTTTGATGATTTTTTAAAATTTATTTGGTAGGTGTTGATTCACGAGAATACATAAGGAACTGGAAATAGTTGAAGAATCACTTCTTTTGGCAATAAATTCCCCGGTAGAAACAGTATTGCCAAGGTGCAACCATCACATCATCTAGTCCTAACTTTGAGTAGTTTCAGAGTAACTACGGAGAATAACAGTGTGTTGCATCATTAAAAACAAGAAACTGAATGTTACTGAAACTGAATCTTACGACACATTCTGCCAGGTTTTTATGGTTAAATGGCAGAAATAACCTCACAGCTAAAAACAGCAGAATACAGGGCAACAGATGCACACTCCTCACACACAGGGACTCAGAACAATGTGTGTTTTTCTAAATGCCGTATGACGTCACAGACTTTATATGGTGTGTTCGTTTCGATACGGGATGCCTCATGAACCGCCCCCGAATTTGTCCCATCAATCTACTATGAGAGAGCAGGCCTCTTCACACGCTGTCTGCCGTTCTTTCATTCTGGCCCTGTTGGGAATGGTGATTGGATCCCAGTCAACCAGCAATAGATGGATTGGCTCTCGACCAGGATGATTGAGTGGCGCTGCTGTCTATGCACGTGTATATAGCTGTGTGTGTGTGGTGGTGCGAGGTTGTGCGTGCTCACCCTCTATGCATGCCGCTCTCTCTCTGAACAACAGCACATCTGTGTCACTCCATCTCCTCTTTCTCATTTGAATTTTTTCTTTTTTTTTTTTGAGTTCTCTAAATCATCGCCAGTGCTGCTGTTCTTCGGTCCCCGGCTCGTGGGCTGCGGAGCAGGATGGTATTTTCTGTGAACAAGTATTCTTGACTTCACCATCAAATTATTATCAAGACACAGCTAAATGCAATCCCAGCGGAAATGAGCATTCAAGCTGACAGTGTAATCCCTCTGTAGTGTTAGATGAGGGAGAGCGTACAAGATGCGAAATAGAAGGCAAACTTTGTTTCACATTCATGAAACAAAGAGTGATTTAGGTGCAAGCGTTCGTCTGCAGAGATAATCAGAATCTAAATCCATGTGAAAAAAAAAAAAGAAATCTCAAGAGTTCCAAAGAGTACACATTTTGTACACTGAAATAATATTTTAATTCAAAAACAAGCCCACGGAGGCTGATCTCGATGCATGTCACTCATCCTCGTGTGCACCGTGTTGTATTAGTCTATTCCTTTTTTAATGACTTGGTAATTGCTTTGTCCCTGGTTATTGAGATGACTGCCATGCACTATTACACCAATTTAATGGTGTGTAACTATTCTTCTTAACAAAGCCATCAATCACAGGTGCTACTATGGTAACAGCATTAGCCATCATGCAGATGCAGATGTTGTTATGTTGCACCCACTGAAGTTGCACATGTGCACAAGTGCAGCGTACAACTGATAGTACAGGAAGAGGTCAAAAGACATGCAGTAAAAGTCGAAAAGGATCTTTTTTTTTTCTCCATAAATGAAGAAAAAAGAGGGATATTACGAATTCTGTGTGTTCTGCCTATAGATACTATTAATAGTTAAATTCAAACGAGGCCCAGCATTTGTCGGCCAGCTTTTTTTCCCTCCGTATTTGAGCTTCACTTCACGAAAATTTGCATGGCCTGTGGAGAAAGCAGCAGAAATTCAATCATCTGTTTTTGTGTAGAAGAGCCGGGTTATTACAATCAGAGCTGCTTAAACCCTTGACTCCTTCTTTTTGCTCGGCTCAACTGTTTGACAGTTTTGTACTCAATTTTTTTTTTTTCAATCTAAACCTGTGTTGCCAGTTTTGGCCTTGAAGCTACACAGATAAAAGGTAACGTGGGAATGAGGAAGACGTTGTGTGTATTTATCCTCTGGGCAGACTTGTGGGTGTTGGGAATGTGCTGGACCCTCAGCTGTGGATGGTCATGGTTAAGCACTGTATGGATTTGACCCTTTGGAGTATGAATTTGTATGAGCATAAATCGTTGAACTGAATGTGCACAGCTTGCATTACACTTTTAGCTCTGAACTAATAATACACTGTACTTGTCTTCATAGACACTTTTTTGTGCCAATTAAAAAGCTCGTGAGCCAGTGAAAAATTAATAATTAAATGAATTGATAATTTAAAAAGCTTGTTGTTTTATGATTCTTCTGTTTTCTCTGCTGTCTTGAAAAACATGTCGTACAGTGGCAACAAAAACGAGGTAGAAACTGTAACTTATTTGCTAGTGTATAACATTTTCCGTTTACAGCGTCGAATGGAAAAAAAGATTACAAGTCATTTGCCTGTAGCGGAGTATCTGTAGTGTGGTTCATATGCATTTTAACAAACTATATGAGAAAAATTGATACACACCTGAAAGACCAAACCTTCTCACTTATTTTTCATCATCCTGTTTTGGTCTGTCTACTCCTTTGCATATTTACTGGGTTGCAAAAATTAGACAAACTCAGCTTCTCTCCCATGTCTTTAGTGATGTCTCTATTTATTTGTAAAGAAATGCATTTCCTTGCATTGGCATACTCCATATGTTGTACAGAATAATGATCAAAAAACAAAAATAAGATCCTCTTTGCTTGAAGTTACATAGTTTAAGCATCTTTTTTGAACGTCTGACTGACTATCAGAGCGTGCACGTTTATTCCACATATTTACTACCAATGCCTTGCTACGGGTCATCTGACTCGCTCTGAATGAGTTCTTTGGATATGGAATTGTGACAGGCTTTTCTATGCCCCACTTACCTCCCACCCCCCACCCCTTGACCTCTTCATTAGATAAATAGGGCAGTCTATTCTCTGGCCTTCACTTGTGATGGACAGCATCTGACTGTTTCCGATACCCACGGTGAGAAATGTGGAAACAAAAGCCCCCCCTTCCCTCACTTGCCTCACAATTTCCTCCCTTTTCTTGTTCCCCCCTTTTTTTTCTTACGTCTCAAAAAACTGAGCATTGAACGATATCATACCTCTTTGAATGGTCTGCAGTTATAACCGAGGGTGGGACGCAGCAGATGCTGATTTTCCCTACTTGCTGTGTTGTTTTTCAGAGGGGAAGTTAAATCGATCGGTCACACTTAGCACAAGAGCTGTGGTAAAACATCCTCCTATGGCAACAATGCAGTACTGGATGCCATTTTTCTCAGACATATCTTCATGCATTCCTGTGTGGATTTAGACACATTAAGGGAATTATTTGGCGTGTCAAGTCAATACCAGCTCCTCAACTGATGTTCACACCACATATACTTCTTCACCGTATGGACCCTCATCAGTTTTGTTTGAAGAAACTGCAGAAAGTAAAACTCCTTTGAGGATGACTAAGGCTGGGAAAAACAAAACATTAAAAAAAACAAGCTGTGTGTTGCACCATATGTTAAAAAAAAAAGCCAATGTTGTTTATACTTTTTCAAAATGGCTGCACTTATAGGTGGAGTGTGAAACTGTAATAGTAACAGGACAGGAGGTGATTATAAGCTGAAAGTTGCTACTATCTTACTCCTTTATTCTTGTTAGCAGAAAGTTATACAAGAAGAAAATGTGGAATTGCTGAAAGGAAACATGGGAACAGATGCCAAAGGCTTGTATGTTTCAGTGTGATATGCCTAAAAGCAAAGCAAAAAAACATTTTATCAGCACTTCTGTCTCCTAACTGTATGTGCACTAGTACATACAGGCAGGCAGGCAGGCAGGCAGGCAGGCAATCCATCAGCAGGCAAATATAGTATGTGTCACTGAGAGAAGTACTCCAGCAGCAGAGTGAGTGCCATACACATCCATATGTTTAATGTCCATATGTGATGTCTGGTCTCCCTGGCTTGAAATTCAAAACCTTGGGTCTCCTCCCAAGCACAACATGTCATTTGGTGAAAGTCTTTTATGCTACAAAGCATTTCACTTTCTACTACATAAAAGTCTTCTCTCTCTCTTTTTTTTTTTTTTTTTTAGGAATGTTTTATGGAAATAAAACCTAAGCATACCTATTATCATACATGGGACCATAATTACTAATTGCTTCTTGTTCTCTCTTTTTTTTTTCCCCCCTCTGGAATGTATCACATTTTTCACAGTAGGATGAGAATTATAGGGGGTGGCATCTAAAAAAAAAAAAAATCAAATTGATATTCAAGCAGCTTCACTGAGACGGCGCATTTACTAAATGAGGCTTATGCTTATTGTTAGATTAGAAGTGCTTTCTGAAAGACTGTTTTTTCTGCCCTCCTCCTTTGCAGCTCATTTGGTAGGCAGGCTGACAGTTTTGAAAGAACAGGCCTAAGGGAATGCAGCTCGCACGTCTGATGTCGTATCTCCTTGGTCCAGCACTTGTTCTTTTGGAGCTCTGCTGAACCAATCCTGCACCTCATACTTACCAGACCCTCAGGCCCCACTTTGATCTCCCTTAACAACCAGGACAGCAGTTCAAGCATCTTGTTATATTTGACTGTTTAATCCATCAAATGTGTTTGTCTCAGCAATAGGCTAATGAACGTCTCTATCTAGGCCTTGCTGCCGTTGAATAAACTCCTGTGATAACAAGTTTGTTGTGGCACAGATTTGCGTGAAATTTTTTTTAAAGGATAATTGCTTGTTCCTGCAAATTGCAAATGTCCTGGTATTGTTAAGTTTGACGCTTATTTGCCACACCTTCACTAAATTATCCTGACTCTGCATTAGTAAATTACAACCAACACATTTAACACTGTCCTAACGCTGTGTGCTCTTCTCTCGGTCGTTTGGCTGTGTTTTACATAATTTTAGTAGAGCATAGGATTCAGACTCCTGAATCAGCCCTTTAGTTTGTGTCCTTTTGCTTGCATGTCCAATACAATCTACTGTATCAGCCCCCCTGTGGCTAAAATGCCAAGCCACTAAGCAAAATGTCTCAACTAATTAGGAGCTTTAGTGCAAAGCTGTAGAAATGCATCATATGAGTAACTTTTTCTTTCTTCTTTTGCTTCTGTTTTTTTTTCCTGGCACAGTGTATCAGTCTTATATATTTTGGTTTTAGAATGATGACCAGGAGGCGAATGAGATGTTTTTGAGGCCACATGCTTCTCTCATAAAATCCCAGGGAGAGCTCTACATTATTAAAACTAATACAAACACACTCGTCCAGGTCTGTTATAAATCCTGATGGACATTTCCTCAGCATGTGTTCTCAGTGGTGCCGCACCCAGATGCTCAGTGCATCTGATCTGTGTGTCATAGCTGCTTGGATTACTCACTTCATGTTGCTCGTTCTGGATTTTGCAAAGAACCTTCAATTAACTCCGAAGTATTTTTAAATCTTCGGGGTGATGCTCCTTTCATGTGGGCTCGTCTTTTGTTGCAGAAAACAAGCCACCTGGATTCTGTGTAATATCCATAGGGGCCGGAAGAAGTAGACGTGAATGTTCATGAGGATGTATAGACTATCACAGGGATTGTCAGTTCTCATTTGTTTATTTCACGATAAGCACTCCGGTGACGCAAACTGACTTGCTCTCCTTGAGAGTATCTTGTGCATGTCAGTCTATATTATTGATGCAGAGAACCATGTAGAAAGGATAGGCCTCAGGGATGTCTGTCTTTATAAGTAGGAAATCCTCGGTCAACCGTATTCTCTAACCTGTCTGAACCCAACAGCAAAGATGCATCCACTCTTTTTCAGCCCTGTCCCTCATGTATCACCTAGAAGTTTGGATCTTGATGCAAATTCAGAAAACTAAAATCAGGTTCCAAGGACAAATTCGATATACATGCTCTTTAATCTTAAGAGGTTTTCAAATAAACATATTTCTTTTCAATTTTTAAATGTTTATTTCTAGTTTCAGTTTGGGATCTTTTTCTTTTAAAATGAAGTTAAAAATACAAACTCACTGCTACAGTTAATATGCAGGAGATCATGCACAAAAATTATCTTTAGGCTCATGCAAATTCCCAGGAGGCAGCAACTAGTGATTAGTTTCAATATCATTTAAACTGTGTGTCATTTTTTGTTTACTCTATTGTTTGTTTACTATATAATACCAGACAATAGTGACAATAGTGACAAAAATTCCAAAGTATCATTGTCAAATGTTTGTTTTGTCTAAATCTGAAACACATTCAGTTTTCAAAGATCTAAAAGAGAGATGGGTCACAATTCTAACATTTGAGGTTTAAACCAGCAAATATCTGATAATTCTCCCTGGGAAATGAATTGAAAAACATCCATGTTTTTTCAAAATTGCAGATAATTTCAAAATTTTGCAACCACATGAAATGCTCAAACTACTCAAAATGTCATTTTTTGACATTTAAAAGCTCCTGTTGAGGTTTCAAACAAATCTTCAAATGTCTGTTGTCATATTTTATGATCTCACAAACACCTTACCTCCAAAAAGATTAATTATCACCTTGTGTTACTCACACACACAAGTGTGATGGATGAATAATTTGAAGATTGAGGTGAAGGAAAGTCTTTTTTAATGTCAAAAGCTTGTAAAGCAAACTCTGAGCTCTCCTCTCTCCAGTGATCTACTCCAGATCAGGGCAGGATCCAGCGTGACTTCAGGCTTTTATTCTTCCACAACCTCTGATCTACCTTGACATTCTTGTAGATGTTATCATTTCCAGCAACTGTCTGCCCTCTGCTTTACAAATTCAACCACCAAATACACAAATCCCAAGAACTTAACCATAACCAGTGTGATCAAATATTGATTTAGAATTCAAATCTCAATATCATGAGCAAGCTTAGAAGCTTTAAACAACTCAATACAGCCATGCTGACTTGAAAACAGTATTTAATAGAGATTTGTCTTGGTTGACTGTTACTGGATCACATGAGTTAGGTCCATATTGGTGCTGATCCAGCAGCAGGAGGACCTGGAATTGTAGTTTTCCGCTGTTAACCAGTTAACCTGTTGCCAGTAGGAGGCCTTCCTCCTCACTGCAGACATTCCCAGCTGGCATTCGAACCAAGCTTTGGCTAATGCTGCCCTCTAATATACAACACACAATATCTCTGTTAGCAGCTTTCACTGTTTTCAAGTGCCCATTAAATTTAGGGCTGACACTAAGCTCGCTGAGGCTGGTTTGCATGCATATAATGCTGCTACTCATAATTTTAATGTAGAGGCTTGTATCCAGGCTTCACAATATCCTAAAATTATGTTATATTAACATTTTAAACAATAGAAAATATAAGATCAGAGCAAGGTGAGCCTGCATACTTTGATACACTGGATTTAAATCCCGGTAAGTGAAGACATCTCTATTCTCCGTCACCTCCTTTCATGATTGTGATCCTTTTACCCCCATCCACCCTTTGCAGTCTGCATAGAAGTTTGATAAACCTGACACCAGGAGATGGATTTCCCAGCCAACCTAGCTCTGGAGTAATGGGAATCCACAGCGTAACAAATGGTGGTGCCAGTACAGAGCTGGCTCTGCTGGTGTGCAGGTGGTCCTCCATTCCCCTTGTCAAACCCCCCACCGCTCCCCCAAAGTGGCCATGGAGACTTGAGCAAGATTATTTTGGAGTTCAGGTTAGAGACCAGCTCTTTCACTACCCATTAGTCACACTCCAATTTCTGTGATGGGAATTTTTTTTTACTCTCCCTTCACATTTTGTAAATGTATACACAGCCTTTCCCCCATAGACTTGAAAGGTCACAGCATGTTTTTGTAATTTCTTGTCTGCTCTGATTATTTTCATCTCAACTGGGGTGCTGCGCCTGTGGAAAGCTGATGTCATTTAGGCTGTACATTTGGAAATAATAACAGGGTCTCGTTTTGACATAAATGATGAATAAAGGGGTTTGCAGTGGAGTTAACAGGAAATGTTTATTCAAGTCAAGGAGTTCAAAGGATTTCCTCTTAGACTGGTTCTCGGTTTTCTGACAAATCCTGGCCCTCACTAAGCCAATAATGTGTATTGATTGGATTTTACTGGCCTGTTTGCACTTGCAAATGGAAGCCTGTGTGTTATCCAGGATTTTGTGTCAGACTGCATAAAGGAAACTGCAGACTTTTTAAATTCACTTAGTTACATAAGATAAAAAGAAAATGTACACATAGCAAAGTCCACATATTGAGGCTTTAAGCACCCCCTAACTCAATCTGCTGAACAGCTGATAATACTATGTGCTATCAAGTGACAGACCGAAGTGGAAATAAGTTGACTTAATAAATAATTGTGTTAAAATAACATGACACCCCAGATTGTTGAATAGATAGTTTAAACTGTTAAGATTTAATGCGGCTGAACAACTTTCTCACTGAAACTTGATACATATTTTGCCCTGAGACTGTTTCTCTTGTATTATTTAGTTACTGCTCAGCTTCTTGAGTTTAAATTGGCAATTTGTTTCAGGGTGTTTGACGTATACTAATTTGCACAGTCACTTAAGGGACACAAAGTTAGTTTAATTCAGCAGTGAACATCTTTTGCTGCCATGGTGGCTTGTCTGCCCACAAGTATTAGCCATCTGGTGACATGATTTCTAAACGTCTCCCCAGGAAAATTAGGCATAGTTTTTCCAGAGAACATATTTTACCCAAGAATAAGTTTTTGTCGCCGCAGTCATGTAAAGTGGGTGGCGACAGTAACATAAACACCAGCGCTGTGCAATGGAATCTAACGCAGCAGTCCTGAAATAAATACTGTCTCTGTGGAGGTTATAATCTTTTCTTTTAGTTTCAGTTTTCAAGGCTGAACATCTGTTGCGTTCTTTACAGCGAACTATATGAAATTCACGTTGTTTCATTCCACTGTATGTTTACTGGGAAAGGTCGAATTAGCACAATGGCTGCATTTATTGCATGGATCTCGTGTTTGATTGCGTTCTGCTGTTATGTACTTGAAGACCTTTAGAAACTTTAAAAAAAAGTTCTGCCCTCCCTGTAGTAAAACATTGTTTAACTCACCCCCTCAATTATTAACCTAACCTACATGTACATCAAATTTGATAATGTAATAGCATTAATTGTGCTGTCAAACTAAATAGATTTGGCGATATGATAATCTTCCTGTAGTGACCCTGTAAGGCAGTTTTCCATCTGTTCTAAAAACTTCAAAGTCTTACAAAACTGTGCAGGTACCAATTTTATATATAAATAAATGTAGATTAAAATGAAAATCTTTTCACAGTGGATTTGTAGGATGTTAAACACAGCACACTTTCACTGTCTATTCAACACACGACAGTTCAAAAAGGTTTCAAAACTCTCAGTTTATGTACATCTGAAATGTGAGATTGAGGCTTAAAATCAACGTTGCACAGTGACATGGTTTTTATTCCCGTCTGGTGCAAGAAGCAACAATATGCATAATGAATATCATGTAAAAAGACAAATCTAAACTCACATCCATAAAACACAGGATTCACATTTAAGTCAGTCAGTGAGGAGTCTTTTTTTTTTTTTTTTCACTTTTGCCACATTTTAACGCAAAGGTCACATTGAAAAGACAAGTGTCAACCCGGCCATTCACACACGGTGACAGAGAGGTGGCATTTGTCCACTGCAGTGCTGTTCGTTATATTGTCAGAGATATAACTGGAGTGGCAAAACTCATTACAGAGATCAGGAGTGATCTGAACATTTTCCTAGCGGGAAGCCTCTTCATAGGCGGACACCAGGCAAGGCGCATCAGGAGATGCTGGAGGAAATTATATCACGGTTCACCTACCATTTGAGTTTGGGGCTGTCCGATGGGATCAGCTGCACGGCTCAAAGCAGAGAGATGGACTTGTGGAACGAATAGGGGGCTGTACCTTTTTTGACAGTCTAACTTTAAACCACGCAGCACCTCTTAAAGTCTGATCTGTGATCATGATGGCATGCTGTGTTTACTGGGTAGCAATACCCACCGTGTGACCCACGGTATGACTTTGACCTCAGCCTGAATATGTATGATTGCCACAGGAAGTGGGGGTCGTTTTAGGGTCCTTCAGTGTTACCAACATGGTGGCCCTGTTAATGCCATGCTGGTGGCTCAGACTGTTGGGAGCCTAAATGGAATTTAGTTACTCCAGGAATGTTTATCCCTTTTGCCACACCCAGAGCAAACACTCATGATAAGGACAAACCATTTTATTTAGTTTTAGATATTATATTTAAACTTATACTGAATTTAATCAAGAAAAAAAATTCATGAAATGTTGCTCTTTGTGGTGCACTTAGACTCCTCAGGAGTTTCCTTTCATTCAAGTAGTAAGGCATCAACTGTTTTTCCATTACATTACACTGATAGTCAAAGAAGTGTCAGTGGAACAATGATGCAACTCTTTTTGGAGCCAAAAGGATCAAATGTAATAAAGATAAAACAATTAAACAAACATCTCGTCTTTACTAAAAAAAAAAAAAAAATCGAAAGAATATGAAGAGGACATTTTCTGGAAATGCTTTCTCAGTGTTTTGATACAGTTAAAAATTGTCAATATCATTATATAAAACCTATAAAATACTAGTGGATAGAAATGCCTAAGATATATTTAGATATAGAGACTTTTATATATATATGCGCTGTGTACATTTAGGTGCGGAGTGTGGTAATTTCTTCAGAAACTAATAGAATTTCTATTGGTATCTTAGTAAAGGTTGGGATGTGCAGGTACTTTCCACTGTCAGGGTTTTCACAGGTACATCTGTGTCTCAGGTACAGTGTTTCCTTTCTTTTCCTCTTTTTTGTTCTGTCTCAAAGAGCACTCCACTTTACTGTAGCAATTCAACATTTTCCCATCACAAGGGAAAAATGACAGAGAGGGCTTTGGACAATTTTTTCAAAAAATTGATGCTTTCCCCCCTGGAGCACTTAAGCTCAAATCTTTATCATTTTTATTATTAACTTGATCCTTTAGCCACAAATTACTATTTTATAATGATAGAGACCAATGCCTTGAACCAGCTTTGCCTGATGTTGCATGCACAAGAAATCCCAGAAAAAAACTAATAGAAGGTGTAACACATAAAAGGTTACATCAAGTTGAATTGGAGGAAAGGGAAATGACTAGCTTTCTTCTCCATTAGCACTCAAATTAATCCACTCTCTATAAATTTATGAGGCACTGGTGCTATTATAAGGAGTTTCTTGTTGAATATTTAATTTCCTTAATTATTTTTGGCTAGCTTTCTAGTCAGTCCGTGGAAGTCCATTTGTTACTCCCCGCTCTGAATGGTTAATGAAGACAAAAGCACTGATGATTCCTCTAAAACTGCGGTAAACTCAGATTATTGTTTAGCTTTGGTCAGTTATCCAGTTATTTTTTTTGTGTGTTGTCAAAAACACTGTGTAATACACTCGCAGGACAATCATCAGCTGATTTGTTATTTATTATCTTCTAAATACAGAGGATCTAGACCAAATATTGAACTTAACCTAAGATTAAACTTGGACTTAAGATTTAAAATAAGGACTTAAAACTTACAATCTTTTGTTCTGATCAGCCATTTTGTAGTTCTCACAACCTTGTATGTAAAATACTAATTTCAATAACAAATTGTCTTCTCATTTAAGATTCTTTTGCTTTGATGTTTTCACTGGTTTGGTCAACAGAGGGCCCTTATCTTTCACTGTCAGTCAAGCCATTGTTAAGAGAGGGACCCTGCAAATGCAAAATGGCACAAGTGATGGATTACTCTTTTATTTGACAGGCTTTTCATCTGTTGAAGTTGTGTGTGCGCGTGTGTGTGTGTGCGTGTGCATGCGGGTGCATGTGTGTTCAAATGGCTACGCTTTTATATTCTGCATATTTTTTGGTTTGTTCCACATTTTTAGATAAAGATAAACCAATGCTGATGCTGCAAAACCTTTGACTGCAGCTAAATTCAGATTTCTAAAATGTTAATCTCTGTTGGTTATCATCATATTCAAACATGTATTCACTATAAAAGGGAGGCAAAAGTTGTAAAACATGTCAGTCTCACTAAATCAGTTTATTGGATCTATATTTTGACATCCAACATGTTAGTTTGATCATGTTACCATTTAAATCATATTCCTTTCCATGGTGCTCACCTCACTATCAGTTTCTCTTGTGAGAGCTGAGCTCATTATTTGTGGTTTATTTCCTTTTAGCAGTGAAAGCAGCCTTCTTGGACATAGGGAATAAATTCATATCCCTCTCTTTTTGATTTGCCAACTCATGCACTCTTGTGCAAACCTCGGGGAGATTTTCTAATGAGAGCTATTAACAATGCTGAAGTTGATTTGTGTTTTAGAATGTTTCCCTTTGTGTCCAAGTTATTTTTCTTGCACTCCAGTGGGAAATTATTAGTATAATAAAATGCTTTATTAGGACACCACAAGTTTGTTTTGTGGGAAATGAGTCCAGGGAAACATGAGAAGCTCTACACAGAATCATATGTGCTTGTTTTTGTGTTGTTAGACTTATTGACATTGACTTTCCAAAAAGCTGAGGGTGTATTTGAAAAGCAGTTGGCACTTTTCTCTGCTGTCAGTCAGGCTACTCATCTTCTTTAGTGCTAGCATCTTATCATATGTGTGAGGCAGAAATTTATTGAGGGGAAGCACCTGGAAGGCTGCCTTGTCAGAGACAAAATGTAGCCACCTCAGGCTGCGAGAGACTGCTCTTTGTGGTTTTTATCATGAACCGCTTGCTGAAAGTTTTTCAGATTTATCAGAGTCTCCTCAGTGCTCTGCATCCTTCATGCTCAATCTGAGATATGCAGAAAATACAGGCCCTTCTTTGGATCCTAACCTTGACCTATATGAAAGTTTCTTTTACCAATTTAATGCTGGTTTTTAAGCCATATCTTCTTTAATATCAATGAAATTTTTTGAAATGTCCCCAAAAACATTTTAATGCTTGGTTTTTGTTTTTACAAGTTTCTCAGAATGATCAGCCAATATAAGTGACAGTAGTTTTTGAAAAAACATTACGCAATGTCACGTTTGAAAACATTCAGGGGGAAATACATCATAAAACAATTAGAGATCTCCACTGACAATAAAGTAACAAACCATGATGCAATGTGGAAACAGCTTGCATGTTTGCAGATTTCCTGTCGAGAGCTTGTGAAATGTTACACTGCTGAACAGCTGGTCAAAGCTCACCGCAGCCTTACTCTTTCTCCACGTAGACTTTTCATTGATTAGAAAACTAACTAGGCTGCTTTTGCTCTCACTCTCTCCGCTCACACAGAAGGTTAGACATCTCGGTCTCGTAACCTTTAAGTAAACTTGAAGGAAGCCGATGAATGAGAGTCTTGTTGTGTGACGGTGCTGAGGTGGCTATCTGTTCAAAAAGTGTGCCTGACAGTAATCTCAGTGGAATTATCATTGATCAAAAAGACAAATAGAGTCCCGAAAATTAGACCAAGGGGAGACATTTTCAGGCAGTGGAGGAGTGAATTGAACCATGCAGGCTTTGGAGTAGGTAGTGTATGACATTGAAGGTCACCCGCTACGACAGGTTCGGATGAATGGAGCCAACATCCATATCATTGATTGCCAGCTCACACTTTAAAGTTGCACATAGTTGCATTGAGTACCTTGTCTTGCATGCTGTTCCTGGCCCCTCTATATTCCTTGCCACCCACTGGGGGACCCGAGCAGCAGGCAGTACTCCCCAAGAGGACTGTGCAAAAATTATGTAAGAGAGATTAAACAATGGAACTATGCTACGTCACTCGGGCTCTTTCTCGCCTCCCGCAAACATTACCTCCTACAGTATTGCATATTTTGCCTCAAAGCAACTTTTTTCCCAGCCACCCGCCTCTTTGCTTTCACTGCCACCCCCCGTACCCCTCACTTAGAGCAGTTCATAAGGAAGTCAGTCTCTGGGGAGGTTTAGGTAGCGCAGAGGGCCAGAGGGTGGAGAGGCGACCCAGTGCTGTGAAGTGCCTCAGTGTCGCTTCATTTCCCCATTTTAATTGGGCTATCTAAATGCACCCCCAGTTTGTCAATACCCGCCAGGGTCCCAGATAAAAATGATTTGTCTCATGCATTCGGAGGCACGCTCTGCTTTTCCCCTTAGAGAGCGTGCCCCGCCAGTTGTCAGCAGCAGAGTGTAATGGAGAGCAGGCGTTGTTTTTGGTTTTCATCGAGAAGTAGGGAAATGAGTTCTTTCCGCCGTCAACTCTACCGGTCTTGTCTCAGTCTTATTCCTTTATTCGGCACTCTCGCTCTTTCTCCACCTAGCAAGTCGATATAGGTAGCAGACAGAGCCGACTCAACAGATAGAGGCAGACACACAGGCTGGAGGACACATGCACAAATTCACATGCTTCACACACAGGCACGTCTGTGCAGGCACGTACCCACTCAGCCACTCATTGAAGGTCAACACACTAAAGCAGGTCTTATCTGGGCTTTTTATGTGCTCTGTTTGCAACTGTCCTTGTCTTTTTCACGCCTCCCGTCGCAGTGTGCCATCACCTAACCTCTCAGTACTGGAGCCAGTGTTATCTGCAGACGGTCCTGAGCGAAATTCTGGGCCAAAAGTGTGTCCTTGGTGTTTGGACAATTGAGCAGAAATGATGCTCACGCCATGTTTGACATTTCTTTTCATTTTTTTGTGTGGCTTGGAGATACGCTGCCTTGCATGGAAAAGAAAACCATTTTGTCCTTCACCACTTTGGACGGTTACTCCACTTTGCATAAAGAAAATGACATATGCTCATGCAACTCAAAGTACCTCTGTAATTTATCCTCTTCTAAAGATCACCACCTGAGGTTAAATGTTATATTAATAATTTGCAAGTACTAATAACCCCTTTTTTTTGTAAGTTATAATATGATCCATGTACGTGAGATACCGCCAGGATTGCAATCTGGAGGTAAATTAGCTAATAAACAGACAACGGCTGGAGCCAGAGCTCGGTAAATTGTGAATTGGGCTGGGAATTGTGAGCTAGCAGGTGTGTCCCAGCTGTGCCCTCGGACATGATGACATAGTGTTAGTCTTAAGAGCCCATCAGCAGCAGCACACTGACTTTCACAGCTCAGTGTTTACGACACAGGTCAGCATTTTTTCCCTGGTGTGGAGCCAAAGTTGTGTTTATCAGTAACCTCTAGATAAAGCACATCTATATGGATGCCATTTAAAGAATGTTTTTTTTTTAAATATGTAACTTTAGATGGAAGTAATGTATGTGTTGAAATGTAGTTTTAGATGATTTTGTACTGCAGTGTTTGAAAATGCCGTTAATACGGTATATTCTTGTAATGATAGACATCATTTATTCAGGCGACGTGTGTTTTTTTATGACCCCAGACCAACAAACTTATTTTCTTACCCCGAAGCTGAACCTGTGTAAAATGTTTTGGCAGACTTGTGACACGGGGCAGACAGTTATATTGATAAAGCCCAGGGCCAGTGTGTTTCATCCCATCCTACAGCAGCCGCTGCAGTTTCCCATCAATGATGACTGTAGCTTCCGCAGAGGAGCTGAGGTGTCAGACTTGATCCAGGTGTTCTTCACCTGCAGATAACCCTGGAGCTGCAAAATAAATTTGGTCCATGAACAAACTCACAAAGTAAGGCCAGAAAAACCCAGCAGAGAAACATTGATCTCATAAAATTAAGCTTTCTGGGTGCTTTTAGTAGTCTGATTTAAGTCAGGGGGGGGAGACTGGCTTCTTCAGATTGAAGAGGTTTTCAATCTTTTTTTCAGTCTAATGAAATGGGTGGGGGATGGGTGGTTGTCACAATGTTATAAATTCCCAGACTTGGTAGGGGGTGTTTCCAACTCTATTCAAGCTCTTGGGGGGTGGGGCAAGAGATAAGTCCTAAAACTGCCTGAGCCACAAAACCTCACTCGAGGCAACAGTTTTAATCTGGCATAGAGGGTTACTGCCGTAGTCCATCTGTGTTTTGAGTTTTTTAAATTACGCTAAAATGAGATTACCCCAGAGAAGACATGGCTCATGTTGTGCAACTGTCACACTTCACTACATTACCGTGGCCCACAATTAATTTTCTCTCCCACTCCGACTTTAAAACAACCAGCCAAATAGTCTTTCCCTCTACCTTTTACCACTGTGTGATTGTTGAGCGATTTGATCTCAGATAAAAATGTGACATTTAAGTTGGCAGACTCTTTACACCCAAAAAGCTGCTTTTTTCTTCTCCTCAGGGGTGTGTGGGTGTAATAATTATTTTCCAGAAGGTCCCCTAAAACTCTCATGAATTTGTAAAGAATAAGAGGTTTCCAAAATGTCCAGATTGGTTTGTTCTCCTATTTGCAGAGAGCTGGGATTCAAGTTTGACATTTTGTCAATTTTACATGCTTGAGATCCACCCCCCCCCCCTTTTTTTTGTTATTAGTAAGAGTACTGCGGCATGAACCGAATATATTTATTTTTTCAGACAAATTGAATTACTTTTTAATCAGATGACCCACATCCCAGTTTTTAAACTGAAGGGAAAGTTCAAGATAAAACAATTCCTTCTCTTTCTAAAAAAGTTTGTTGTGTGCACAGATCTGTAGCCTCCAGTAAAACCCGACTGTCTCCCGTTGTTAACAACAAAGAGAAATGTAGAACACATTGCAGTTTGCCATCTCCTTCAGCAGAATTTGAGACTAGAAGACATTTGAAATTGCTGCTCTTAGTGTAAAACTCATACATGCCTCTTAGAACCTCAGTCTGAGTACCTTTTGTTATGCTCTCTACTGTATCAGCAGCACTGCTCTGTTCAGATGAGCGGGAATTACACCGGCCAACAGTGTGTTTTAAGGTTTTTCTCCCTTTTTAGAAAGTGCTCACATATTGTAATGTAGTTGTTACTGTATAATTTAATTGCTAATAGAACATGCTCTGTGTCTTCGTCTAAAAACATTTATCTCGGACGAGGTCGTGGCTTGCAGCATCAGCAGTGCCACTGAGAGATATATAAAAAAAACATCATTACGTGGAGGGCGAAACATTGTTGAAGCATCGCTGGATGAGTCAAGTTACAGTCCACACAGTATTATTGGGATAAATGAGCAAACCTCTCCCCAAGGTCCCGAGGCTCTGTGATCTATTAAGGCGCTGTCGTCTCGGATGGAGAATCTCAGAGAGCGAGGGAATTTTTTGGGGAAGAGAATGGTTGTGCTGACATCCTCTCTCAGTGCAATCCCTTGTCCTTGTAGGATGGAAGAGAAAAACAGCACCAGAGGCTGACTTGGCTGTTCCTCTGAGCTCTGTCATAAATCCAACTGAACATTTCTGAACATCTGTTGTGGATGATTAGCTCCATGGCTAGCAGAGTTTGACCGGAGGGAGTAGGAACCAGTGTGTTTGGGATGTGTGCGTGTGTCTTTGTAAATGTGTGTGTGTTTGTGTTTGTGTGTTTGTGAGTGTGTGTGCTCAACGCCTTGCTGATTTAAGAATGGGGATTTTGCATATTTATTTTCTCCCTTTTTTTTTTTTTAGCAAGAGAGAAGGCCAAATTACTTTTTTGAGACTAATTCATTATCCACTAAACATGTTACAGGACATGTTATATTGGCACAATCCCACTGGGGATGCTTGTTTGTTTTCAAGGTCACACTTAGTTAACCCCTAAGTGAGTCTGAAATAAATTCTTAGGTTGAATTCTGGATGCTGAACATGCTTGATAGTCTGCCTTTCTCAATCCAGCTCAGGATAGGTCTGCATATAAGCTTACACGAGGTCACAGTCTTTCCCTGGAAGGTGGTTGATAGATAAGACATAATGGAGTCTCTAAGCTGCACGAATACATAGTCACGTGTACTCCCACCCCCCAACCTTTTTTTTTTTCTACATGCAGGTGCGCTAAAAAAAATAGTTCCTCATTGGTCCAGGTTCAAAAAGGTAAGGCCCCTCCGCCTCCTCCCTCTACACACTGAAATTTGACACCAGTGACATCACATGGTGGGTTTGGCTTCTCCCTGGACACCCGCTCAGTGTGTGAACAAGCTCTGCCTCTGAAGGATCTCTCCCCGAGCCACATTGCTCCATAGCCACAGCTGGAAACGAACTGCCAGGGAGCCCTACAGACAGTTCACTCTGGTTTAATGAAACGCTGTGAATGGAATAACTAAGCAGGAACCGGAGACACACTTTTTGATAAGACATCATTCAGGATTTATCATTTGTGGATTCTGTTGGATTTTCTCTCTTTTTTTCCCCCCAGGATTTTAGATACTCTTTCTCAGGAATAAGGAATAAAGCGAATTTGTTTATAAGTGGACCTAACTGACATGCATGGGTAAGTGAATTTTCACCACAGAGTCATTGTGACTCGTCAGAGATGAAAACACAAGCTGTTACCTCTTGAAATTGACTGGGCTGCCCCAGACTCTTAACTTTATTTGTCTTTATATCCCTTCTCCCGGATGTGTTATTCTTCTTCTTCTTTGGAATATACCTTGCCTCTTATAATAAAAGTTACAAATAAGTTAATGTGTTACACTTCAGTGGTCAGGTATTTTCTTACTATTCTTTTGTCCCCTTTTCTTTTGTCCTTGCTCACTCTTGCCTGTTGAGCCAAAACAATAGTTTAACCTCGTCTTGGCTTAGCTCTATTGGCTGGCTCTCTGGCAAATTGCCCTGTCTGGTGCAAGCCCTCCCCTACGTATTCAGAGGACTTTGAATAGAAGGGCCATAGAATGTCCCTTAGCTACCGCTGCTAAGGTGAGGCACCCTGCCGTTCTACTGCATTAGGCCTACACTGAGGCCAAACAACCTGTTTTTCCAGTTGTCTTTATCTCCCTTGGCAATCTGGAGGGTTAAGTTTCAGCTACAAGAATTCCAGTTAGAAGGAGACACTGGGAGGCTTTGAAATCCCAGATAATTTCAGAGGAGAACTTTTGGAAGTCACAAATTATAATTTTTTGGAAAATGTTTGGGCTTGGCCTTCAACAAAGTATAACCTGTAAAACATGTGTGTTAAAGTTTGATTTAAAGGTTTTAGTCGTGTTTGCTTCTGACTGTTAAAATTAGTTGTACTTTCGCTGAAAGAAAGTTTTGAGAAAAGACTTAAAAAGGTGAAAACTTTATACCTCTGTATCCACTGAAACAAAACAAAGCAGCACTCAATGACCCCGTCAGCTGTATTCATTTCATAAAACATTTGTTTTCTTTCTCTCACAGCCTAAAACCTTTATACTCTTGCATGAGAAACTTTTCGAATGAGTTCATCTTGTTCTTGGTCACAATAAATGTGGCAGTTGTTGCATAATAAGTCTGTTTCTCAATACAAGGAGCTGGTGTCAGTGGGAAAAATTACCCTTTTTGCAACTTGCTCTTTTTCATCAAAGCTGTCTTAAGCTTTCAAAGAACGACTTGCAGACAACATGTCGTTTTGTTTGGCCTTTGAAACGGCTCAACTTCCCCACGGGGTCAGCTTCATTGCTTTGGGAACTTGTATGTTTTCTTTCTGAGTTTCACCAAAGCTGAACTTGATTTTTTATTATTTATCATTGATATTTTTTTCTCTTCATTGAATGATTCAGGAGTACAACCCTCGCTCCACAGCTCTCTCTGTTAATCTTGACTTGGAGTGGTAACCCAGACTTGATTAAAAAATGACCTTGAGGCGAAACTCAAGATGGGCACTTGTTAAAAATGCCTGTTCAGACGCTCAGTTGCATAAACAAACAAGGAAAAACAACTGTCAGCTATGGTAATTTGTTCAAACAGAGTCAATCCCCCCTCCACACTCCATGACCTGCGGGTCATCTTCCTTCAACTTCACCGGGCCGCTGACTGACCCTTTCAGTCCACTTTTACGACTTTGCTTCAGTTACTTCGATGCCAGAAACATTAAATGATGTCTTGGAAGTGACCTGAGGAAATAACTGTGGTCATTTGTGTACTGCTTCTTATTCGATTTCCTTAACAAACACCAGATATTATCTTGACTGACTTGGATTCAGTCTTTTTTTTTTTTTTTTTTTTTAAATTAATTACTTTTCACAGAACAGTGAATCACTCGCTGTCTCCCCCCATCGAATTCCTCAAAAGTAATTATGGGTTGAGTGTATGGATTTTCCCATAGAACTTGATTTCTCATCATCTGCGAACAGGCTGATGTGTAATGGCCTGTTAACACATGATGGATCTACTTCGTTACTCTCGTCCCAGTTGGGACATGAAAGAGGTTGCTTACAATCACAGATCAATGCAGCGTTTTTATCAGTTTAGCCAGACCTTTGTCTTTGACGCATGCTGCAAGTTGACAGAAAAACTGCTAACTTCTGTCAGGTTATTAAAGTTCAGAGCTTTGAGGCTGTGGCTCACGAGTAGACAAATTTAGGATTAGCTCTCAGATTTGAAGATGCCAGCAGAGGAAAGTTTCTCATTTATTTTAGCACCAGGATGCGTTGGCTGATAGTAGCTATTTAATGATGACAAGGCCTAATTTTTTCCTCGTCTGTTCTAAATAAGATGTTTAAGTAGCTAGGGATGAGCGTGCCAGATATGTCTTGCTTAAAGTGTGGCGTCAATCAGCGGCCACTCCCTGTGTGATGTGTTAGCGGTGTTGATAGTCACTTTTTGGTCTCAGTTGTGGCACTTCTTTCTTGCTGACAGTCGCTCATTCACTGTGACAGGTGCTGAGAAAAAAAGGTTTAGAAAAAAGGGCTTCTTTATCACTAAATTCACTAGTGTTTTGACAGGAACGTTTTTCCTCAGCTGCCCCAAGCAGAGAGCTCATTTGATTGAACTGGGTCTGTGTCTCTACTTTGACATCAACACAGGCTTGCTAAACACATGTTGAGGTTTTAACATTAGCTCACATCCAAATAAACAGAAGTTTATTTTAGAAAAAGTGATGTTATTTTTGTTGCCAATGTGCGACGAACAGAAAACGCCCTGTAGAAGCCGACTGCATGTGCGACAGTGTAGACGGTGTAGCTTTAGCTCATTGTCTCTTTAAAGTGAACTAAACACAAGTGGATCATTGTGCTCAGGCTCAGATTATATTCAGCTCCTTTCTTACATTCACTCCTCTCATATTCTCTTTAAAAGCTACGTATTCTGCTCTACCTTTTAAATGTATCTTAATGAATCCATCTTCAATTTAGGCCCAGTTATCACCAGACACCAGAGGTCTGTTTTGTGCGCATAACCTTGCACCTTTTGATTTAAACCGTTACTCTATGCATTTCAACCACGGGTTTCTCAATGGGACCACAAATCCGCTTTGTCAAAGAGGACATTTCCCTCTCTGCCCAAAACTCATTTCAATTCCACATCATCCCATTATGTCTCCACGTTGAATGAAACAGCCTACATTTTCAGGGGCAGCTGAATTTTTTTCTCCACTCTGTATGTATGACAAGGCTGAAGCTTATTCTCGTTGATGGGAAATGTGCAGCAATGCAGGCTGGAGACATACAGTGGCATTGGCATTGGCAAATACTGCATAGATTCTTCCATGCATTGCGTTATTTTGTGAAAAGAGGAGAAAACTAGTGATGAGTCTACTACGTGATGTGCAATTTCTTTGATATGTCACTGAAATACTTTATGATACACTCCCAATAACTTGTAATTAACTTTTTTTCTGCAGAGAGCAGGTCAGATTTTTTGCGTGTGAACTGTTATTAAATTGAAATTAAAGGTCGCAGCTTTACCTTGCTGTTGAGTATGAAGGGATAACTCAGATGCTAAACTGCAGTAAAGCAAATAAAACTTAATGTAGGCTTGATTTATTCGGTGATTGGTTCTTAGGGTACAATCATGAAGCTGATTTATCCGTTTTCCCCCACCACCATCACTTGTTTGCTCAGACTCACAATTTCTTCAAATGCATGGCTTAGACTCCACATTCTGCTTGATTACTTTATCAGCCCTCCTGTCACTTCCTCCAAAGTTATGACTTCTCTTGCAGCAATACACTGCTGCTGATCTCCAATAGCAGTAAGTAGGACTGACCTAACACTCCCAATATCACATGAAATGGAATAATAAGTCTTCACGGTCCAAGCTACCCATTCATAGACTCGTACCTACTCACACTGGCATCTAAGAGTGTGTTATGTGTGTTGCATGTTGTACAGCAAAATATTCAGCTTGTGTATAACATTTGGATTTGTTCTTCTTCTGGTTTGTCCTTAAATGCATACAATAACTCTTTTCCTGCAGAAGAACTCCAGGTCCTTGGCTTGTTTTGGGAAGATGGATGGAGATTCATTTGGTTTCATTATAATGCTTGACTTATTTATAGCCTGCCTTTACACTGGCTGTTGGCCCGCTGTGGCCCTGTAAGGATGCTGGGGGCTGAGGCGTTGATGAAACATTCCTGTGTCCAGGGGGTATTCTCTGAGGAAAGCACTGCTTGTTTAAGCGAGGGCAGCAGGGTGACAATGCAAGAACCATGGGCAAGGTCGCCGAAATCTAATTCCACTAGCCCCTGCCTAGCTACAGCATTCCTGTTTGAGCACTTTCACTCATCAAAAGTCTTGCACTGTGGGGATGTTTGGCTATGATATGACAGCACGTAGCCCAGAAACTATATAATGTCATCTCGTCCTATATAAATCATCACGACAAAAAAGAGGAGGGAGTCAAGCTTTAATGAAAAAAAAAAAAAAAAAGCTCCCTTGAAACTTTCATATTTTATGCACAGTTTTGAGTTTGTAGTTCCACTGCACCAATCCCAAACCTTTATCTGGATCTCCCCCTTCAGCCTCAGAGATTACCGCTTCACAACCCTGGAGCAGGGATGCTGTCTGCCTGGTAATTTGATGGCTAATCCCCTGCCTCTTCCCTACAAATCTCTTCCCTGATAAAGGGGTTGCTTCTACATTAGTAAACATGGGAGACTTGGCTGCCTAGGCTGACAGTCAGACAAGAGGACTGGTTGGGGAAAGGGGAGATAGAGGGATAACCAGTTCTTTATAGTTCATAGAAAAGCCCTTTTGCATCTTGGAAACTTAACTTAAGCCAAGATGAACACTTACACCATGGAAATGGCCTTAAGCCTGCCGGTAAGGGGATCTAATTTTATGTATGAAGTGAATAATGCATAACATATTTTTGCACACTGGTCAATGCATAAAAAAAGTCCCCCTTGCATAGTATCTCATGAGTATCTCATAAAGTAACATCATCTGTGTAAGCTGAAGTATGTGCTCATTCACGCGCCAACGGCATCGTATTTAATTGCCAAACTGAAAGAAGAAGCAACAGGAAAAACGGATCCTCATGGATTAAGTTCAAAACACACTGTCTGATTTTCTCAGTGGCCGCCAGTCAAAGACAACCACTCATTTGTTGTCCTAAAATAATGGAACGTTTTATTCACATATAAGGCAAGAAATTGTGATCTGACATGCATATTGTGTAAACAGGCCTTGTTGGGCTTAACAGAGAGTTTCTTTACAGTCCGCTTTTTAATGCTCATTCATTAGCTTTTTGACCTGAATATGTTATCTTAATGATCACTGCTGCACTGCTGCAGCTAGACACGATGGCTCACTTAAAAGGAATTCGCCTCCTCAGATCTTTCTTCACAGGCTTACACCAGGCTATATAGACTGACTACTTGATCAACCATTGCAGGCTTTAGTCCTCATAAGAGTTTTATTAGGGGGTGTTAGCCTGTGCCCCCTACATGATTTCTGTTTCCTGGTTAGTTGTTTACCTCTTGTGAGGGTGCATCAACAAAGCACTAAACCTGGAATCAGAACTGTCACTTTGAGCCTAAACATGCTCAACCACTTCTAACAAGACCTGGCAAAATAGCATTTAAACAGTCTATGGAATGACTCCCGCTTGATGACTGCAACATTGGCTGTGATGGCTTTTCATTTGTTGACCTGACAGAGTCACTTTAGCCGTCAGGGCGGATCAGGAGGGGTGAGTGACAGGTCCTATCCCTGCATGTCTTCCTGTATGTGTAATGGCTTCATGCTCAGTCTAATCGTCGTCCAAGAGTGCGATGACATGTCAGGAGGAATTTGGTGGATCTCCATTTTCGGCACTTCGCAAACCAGTCAAACATCACGGTTGTACAAACAGACTGCAGGGTGGGCTGAAAGGCATGCATGTCTGTGCATGTTTTCTTTTTTCTTAAACTTTGCAAGCTTTTTACTTTAACCTCACATTCTTTAATAACTTTTACTTTCAGTCTTTGAATCATTATTTAGGATTTTAGGTTTTTTTTCCAGATTTTTCAACATTTAATTGTAGTTCCACAAATTACCTTATTTTTAAGTTTTACAGAATTTTCTATAAATGGTACTCGTTTATATTCTGAATATGACATCTTTGGAATATTCACTTATAATTTCTGCTCCTTTTTGATAGAACTTGATCCGAACACCAGTTTGCTTGATTGGATGTATTCACACTCTTAGTGGATTTTCACATAGCTATTTCATTAATCAGTAAAATCCTTTGACTCAGTTCAGAATTTTCTCCAACTGAATGTTTCCCGGAGATCGGTGTGTGTTGTGTGTACGTCTTGTTAGCTAAGCTGCAGAACAGTGACTCTACACTGGTGGTAATTGATAGTCTGGAAGCTGTCTCAGCTGCAGGTAAATCCTATCTGCAGCTGCACTGTGAGGGAGAGGGGTGGAGTTGGGGAGAGAAATAAGTCTTCCAAGGACTGAGAATTTCAGAATAACAAGAGGGATGGTGGGGGGAAAAAAGGCACGGTGAGCTGATAGCTTAGCAGAAAGACAGGTTGATGTTTAATACGGCAGAAGTTTTCCCTCACAGACAGTTCAAATTTCTTCAAGATTGTACAGGCTTCCATGTACATTGTGACTGCATTATTCCGAAAGAACTTTGCCTCTGAAGAACAGTGTAATACTCCATGTCGTCTTTGTTCTGTATCCATTGCTTGCCTATTGCGTGGCTCTGAGTGCAGAGGCTTAGGTGTGGCTTTTGCCTCCTTTAAAACGCTTCCATCAGATTGACAGAGTGAAATTCAGGCTTGTGCTCTGCCCAGAGAGACGAACTGTAGACAGAAGCAAAGAGAGAGCAAGACGGGGTAGAGCGCAAGAGAGAGATTGGTCCCAGTGAGAGATTCATATGTAGTAATGAGGACGTTGGTGGAGTGCAGGTCGTTGTGTTGTGGCTCCGGCCTGTCAGTATAATGGACCTTGCTAGTCAGCTGGCAATCGATTGTACTGCTCACGACCTCGTCTGCCTGTTGTTCTTCAGTCTTTCTGCCTGTCAACCTGCCACCCAGAGATGGCAGACGAAGCAGAATCTTTTCCTAGACGACAGATACAGCGTCCAGATACTTTCTCATTACCTGAAAGGGGTCTGAGGTGAGTTGTGGGGAAAGGCAGGTCTGACTTCACGTGTCCAGACAAAATAACTTGAGGAGAAAACCTCTGGAGTTCTAATTAATTCCTGTTTATCTTTGCCTATGGCTGGTAAGCAGCATTAGTTTCAGTCCTGAAAACCATTCACTTGTGCTTTACTGGGCTTCAGCTAATCATTTAAGATATTTTTTAATTAATCAGTCAATAGCCGGGGCAAGGGGTTACCTTAATATATTTTGCTTGAAGGACTTTAAGGACTTAGCAGCAGTTTACTGATGATCAAAACTGCTCTTGATTCATTTTCCATTGACAGAATAATATTTTGGGGCATCTGCTGGCAATTGATGTGCAGTTTTCTGCTCTCCTTATATAAAGTAGAACAAAATGTTAGATTTGACACTTAGTAAGAGAGTCCCTGCTTGTCTTGCCCTTTATTGACTGGTCCCTGCCTATTCCGCACTCATCTCTTTTACATTTTAAATCCTCGTGCCTCCAGAGAGCAATGGGGATATATGGTTCCATCTGCTCCAACAGGCTGGCTCATGGCTCAGGCAGCGAGAAAGAGACGGAGAAGGAGACATGGCCAGGGAAGGAAAGAGAGGAGGAGGAAACTGGGGAATGGAGAGAAACACATACTGGCAGAAAGACAGAAGGGCTTATTAGAATCTGCCTCTTTTCACTAGTTAGACAGCAGCTGAGAGTATAGCCGTCTCAGACTGGGAAAGGAGTTGGATTAAGACTTGGGCTTCCTCTTTTTTTTTCACATTTGAAATCGCTACTAACCTACATTAAATCTGTTAGGTCTTAAATGTGTCAGGTAGACCAGAAGTCTTAGCTTTTCTATGTAAACCACATAACTCTTTGTTTCAAATTAAGCTTCAGAGTCGCATGTTTTTTAGTGCCTGGACTCCTTTGAAACTCTTTCTCATCAAGGGGTCCTCCTTTGTAAATAAAACCTTATGCTTTGCCCCAATTCACCATAAGGTACAGTGTTTCTGTTTCCCACCACAAATGCTTGATTATATAGTGCTTTTCCCAGTCCTCCCTGAAGTAGTCTCTCCCTTCCCTGTGTCAACACTGGGTTTGGATCGTCTGTACCTTGAACCACAGAGGATTGTTTCCCCTTTGTCGTTTGCCTGCTCTGTTGTAAGGTGAAATAATAAAACCGCAGTGTCAATATACATTTTCATCCTCCCATTTCAGCTTCGGTTAAAGACACACAGGCCTAAAACCCTCCAGTTTAGTATGAAAAACCATGGATGTTCTGTGTTTATGTGAATGTAGGCTGCAAAATGTCAGTGCTTGTTCTCACCTATGCAAAGAATGGAATACGCTTGCTGAAATAAGACTTCCTCAGAAGTAGATTTACATAAAAGGACGGCTGAGATAAGAGGTGGCTTTTTATGTTTGCAGTTGAACAAGTTCAGACCATCCACCCAGCACCCAGCAGTGTGTGAGTAACCAGTATTTATGCTTAACAGCCAATGGTAGCACTTGGCTAATCCTTCCGCAGTCAGTTTGAATTTTGCTAACATGAGTTGGCAAATCCTAATGTCTGTAGAACTGTAAACACGTCTGAACAAAGACAGAGTGTGCAATTTAGATAAACACCCAGATAAAAGTGGGGTCTTTTTTTTCCTAATCTGGTGAGTTTAACATGCAGCATATCAAAGTATTTGATCACATTGATTTAAAAAAAACTCCATTATTGACTTTATAATATTGTAATCTGCTCATTTATTTGCATTTTTTCCACCGATTGTAAACGTTAGAGGAGTTTGGATAACTCTGTGCCTGTCTCAAAGAATACATCCTCATACAGCCCGACGTTTGTACAAAGTATTTTGGCAAGCGATTACAAGAGCCGCTGCTCTGTCACAGCGAAGGGAGGCCACAGCTTGGTTCTCATGTAGGCGTCTGAAGGGTCCCTGCTGACCAAAGAGCTTCACTCCCCGCCCGTTACAGTCACTAATCTGGCCTGACACCAAGCTGATTTACAATACCCCCCTAACCTAAGCACTGACTGACTAGAGGTAATTGATTTAGAACAGTGGAGACACCTGCTGAACAGTATGAAGCTCTAAAAAAGCCCCCTCTTACACTCTTATGCAATGTTAGGCTCAATATCCTCACCGAGGTGCAACCTGCGGATAATAAATACACTTAAACCTGAAAGAAAGGGGACGAGTTCTTTCCTTGTTACATTATTACAAGAGAGAAAACCTGCTTACACAATGATTCTTCAGTTTGTATTGTATTTCAAATCCGTCTGTGTAGTTCTACAAGGCTTAATTTTTCTCATATTTCGGCTCTTTGCGGTTGCTGAAAAATCCACACGTTTCTGTGAATTGAGCTGAGACTCAACAACTGCCTCTGTTTGGCCAGATATTGATCTATAGAGTGTTGCATTTGCCAGTTTTTCTGATCAAATGCCTTCACTCTGTTTGTCTTTTACTGGCGGAGACAAGGCTTTTTGCCCGGAAGGGGGGGGGGGGGGTTGGTGGGGGTGGGGGTTGAAGTCCTCTGCGTGGTGTGAGGGAGGGGGGGGTTTCGTGCCGTCTGTGCTGCCTGCCTAGCCATTTTATGGCGCCATCTGTCCACAAGCAAACTGTCAAGTGATGACGTCTCAGCCCATCCTTCTCACTCGACATTGTAAATTTCCTTTTGATGTGTGTGCACATCTTCTCCTGAGGATGAGTCTAAGTTTATATAACTGATTTAATGTTTGGTCACAGCAAGCAATTGTTTTTTTTATTTTTCAGTAATTCATTTAAAAAAATATAAAGAAACATAAATATTAAAACCTTTTCTTGTCTCTAAACAAGGGCAAGGCCATGAGCTGTGTATATTTTTTAAAGGCCCTGAATTGAACACAAAGCTTTTTTTTATTTTTTTTACATTCTTCATCAGTATATTTAAGCCTTACAGGTTGGCCTGAAAAAC
Source organism: Acanthurus leucopareius (assembly GCA_029814765.1). Taxonomy (NCBI): domain Eukaryota; kingdom Metazoa; phylum Chordata; class Actinopteri; order Acanthuriformes; family Acanthuridae; genus Acanthurus; species Acanthurus leucopareius. The sequence goes on along the minus strand of JAQMCX010000009.1, from coordinate 7,566,815 downwards.
TACAGTAGGAATGTTTATTTATATACCACATTTCAGAACAGAGATGTCCTAAAATCAAAGGAGATAGAAAGCAAATTTCAATAAAAAAAACAAAAACAAAACAGTGATGATTTTATGATTTAAAGAGAGTGGAAGGAATGAACAACATATGCCTTGAAAAAGTCTTTAGAAAAGCAAAATATATGTCCTGCTGTGTGTTTGTGAGACTTGACTGTGTGTTAAGCAGCATTAAACTTTATGTTTTTATGAGTATTACATCTTGATTTTGAAGCATAGCTGCTTTGCATCTGTGAACATGGCTCCTGAGATTGGTGCTACTTTACAGAGAGCAGTTTCATCCACTGGATTGGTTCAGTAATACACAGCACTGCTTTTATTTGATGAATGTCTGTTTTACATTCAGCCTGCTTTTTGATTTATTGCAGGCCCTTTGCCCAGCTCTACGTCGTGCAAGCCATTTTCTCCTTGCTCTGCAGCTCGACAATGCCAATAATCACTCTCCAATAAATTCAAATGAAAGTGGCACTCTTGTATGTCTCTTCTACTCCATGTAATACATATCAGTGTAATACATATTACCTTTCATTCCCAGATTGATTTGCAGCCGAAAAGATTGGTAGCCCCCAGAGGTGATTGTAAATCCCTTCTTCAATGGCAATTTATGGAGGTGCCTGAGTTTTGTAAAATGTTCACTCAACCAGACTAAATGCCAATCCGTATGCGACGGTCTTTGCATTCTTTCAGGAGAGCAAGTTAGTGCCTGTGTCAGGACGTTGTCAGGGGCCTGGTGCATTAAATCCATCCCTCGTGTCACAGATCACATCACACTCTAACATGGAGTCTGTGTCTTACGTTGTAGACCTATATTTCACATTGCTGAAGTGTAAGCAGCCTACGCTTAATTATTGAAGGGTCTTAAACTACCTAAGGGGTTTCTTTGACTCATCCACACAGGCAGACTCTTAAATCATGATTTTATTACATTAGTGCTCTTATTGTAGGTCAGCATAATTAGGGCTCCATACTTTCCGTTGCTCAACTAAAGGAAGTGCTCTTGTCTGTTATAGGTGTCTTGCGGTCTCTTAATCCTTTGTGTTAACAATTAACTTTGTCGAACCAGCTTGTAAACAAAAGTGCTGTAAAACTTGATAGGTCACAGAACATTACCCTTTGTTAGGTGGATCTCGCTGCTTGTCGCAGCCATGTAAAAAAGACATGCGCCATCAACTTTGTGGATACTGCAAGACTTTCAGATGCGCAGGGAAAACCTCACGTTGTTAACACTGTACACTTACTTTGCATTTTGCAAAATGGGACTTGTCGACTTGCAGTTATTCCCCCGGGTTCTTGTGGTGCGTGTTAACTACTGAGGTAAAAAGAAGAACACGGGCTAGCAAGGTTGAGCCTTTTAGGGCATGGAAAACTAATCAGGGGCCAAAACGCTGCTGTCGAAATGCAGCTTGTAACTGTGTTTATGGAGCCGTTGCAGACTACGCCAACACAAACCTCTCCGGTCTGGGTTTATCACCTCCAGAGACGGCCATGATTAGCTCCCCACACTGCTAGCCATATATCTCAGCTGTCCCACCTCCCAGCACTCAGGATGACCCATTAAACAGAGATGGAGAAAGAGAGAGGACATGAGTAGGAGGGATGGAAACGATGAAGAGCAGAGATGCTACCTGTAGTTAGTGTAATAGTAGTGTTTACTCAGCCTCTGCGCTCTCTCTGCGCAGCTGTCTGTTTGTAGACAAGCAGTTGTATGTGTGTGGCCACTCCCTTGCCACACATGACTCATATGTTGGGGTAATAACCTGAATGACAGGCACCTGATGTGGGTGGCAAACAAGCAATCAGCAGTTTACAGTCAGAGATATTCGCATGCCATTGTTCCCTTGCTGACTATTTCACTAAACTTCTTAGTCGTCAGTCTTAAAAAGAAAAGAGTATAAAAGTACTGTTTCACATAAACTGATTTTTACATTGTGCCAGTCATAATGTTAACACACCCTCAACTCATGTCAGACGGAATCGAGAAATAATTAGGAACAATGCTTTTAATGATATTTCAGTTTAAATTAGACTTGCTAGAATCCATTCTTTTACAAATTGCCATTTAAATAATATGTATAACTTTTCAATTTGTTGTTGTAAATTAGCATATAAAACATCATTTTGGTTCGTGCACTGCAGTTTTAAAATGTATTATGTTAAACTCCTCTAGCTGTAAATGAATTATGCTCCTGAATACATGCTGACCAGTTATGTACTATTAATTAAGATCTCAATTTATGGTCTAGTAATCTGGATAATCATTTTAGTCATGATTATCCCATGCTAACTCCGTCTTTCTATTACCAACTTCCCTCTCTTCTATAACACAATAACCAGGCTTCAGAATTAAATTACCACCGACGAAAATATTCACATACAATCTCTCAAGGGCAGGCATCCACCTCTACGTGTTCTTGCTGTTTTTCTCTTGTTCTCCCACGTGGTTGCAAACAATGTCTTCCTGTGTGCTGAGCCACTTGCTCAGATTTTGGATCCCACTGCACAATTTCCACGTTGGTGCCTTGTCCTTTTCCCAGTGCCTCTACTGCCGCAGCACAAATAGTGGCCTCATGGCGGCAAGTGTTTGTCCCACAGTGTTTGTGTGCAGCTGGGAGGCACCAAGCTGCACTGGGATAAATAAGAAGCTATATAAATAAAGAATAAACCTCGCTCTAGGAATTTGTCTCATTGAAGATGAAAAGCATCTGCCTCTCTCTGGCATCTGCTGTAAAAGATATCCCTCCACCGCCAAGGGTTTGGAGCACGGCGAGTAGCCAACTCTATCAGCCTCACTCACTCTCTCTACCCACCGACATGAACCAACGCAATGCTGGCGTACATAAAAATGAGTGTCAAAACAAATTTGTCAGCCAACAAACTTGATGTAAGTTACACTCATTTTGCAAAGCTAACTTGGGGTATTAACTTGAAGTAAAAACTGGGGCCTGAATGTCTTTCATTCTTGTCGCGGAGTGGGGGTGTGATCCAGCTCTTTGGCACCCTGAACGATGTGTTTGTACATGTTCTTCTTCTTGAGGCTGCGACAGCTTAACACACCAACAATGAGCTGCTTTCTCATTATCAGTGAAGGTGGAGACAGAAGGGGAGTCTCTTTTTTTTTTCCAGAGGTTTATAAATTATTTAGCTATTTTACTGAAAAAATATACATACACGGGGCAGAGTTTCTTACAGCTTGATATGATCACAGCTTGAACTTTCTCTGATGATAGATGATGTTTGCTGCTGGCAGCACACTGTGTTAGGAAATTTCTTAGATGTAAGGCGTGATGCAATTGGAAATTGGTTTGGTAAACATGAAAGCCTGGAGGCGCTTTCCTCTAAGTGACAAATAATAATGAAGAGCTAGTCATCAATGATGCCTGTCTGCGTCGGTGCCCAGGTGGAGCACCAGCACCGTGACTCACAAATAGCATTCCTTCATCATTTTACTCAGCCATGCTCGGTTTTTTTTTTCTTTGCCAGGAGACTTGTCGGAAGAGGTTAAGGGCTCAGTGAAGAAAAGGAAATTCTTGAAATTTTGCTTTGCTAAGATCTTTGCCTGGCAGAGTGTTTTCCATGGTTCCTTGTTTTTTTTTTTGACAAAGAGGGTGGCCGAAAAGGTGCCCGGTGTGTGCGTTTATTCAATGTTTCCACACACATTGAAATGCCCACGAGTAATGGGCTGCTCAACACCTCTACAGGCTAAAGAATGGAAAGTTTTTTTTTTCCTTCCACAAGATACTGGAGGCATTGTGTTCCTGACACTCTAACTTATTTAGCTGAACTGAATAGACCAAAGCTGACCGGCCACCCAGCAAGCCTCAAGATATTCCGCATTGTGAGCGCCTCTCTTTCTCTTTTCACAAATATCAGCAATCAGTATTGTTCAGTCGCTGCTCTATACTCGACAGTGAGAATGAACAGAAGAGCTGAGAAAATTTTCAATTCAATTCTAACAGGCCTCTTGTAAAAGCTCTGTATGAAATCATTGTCAGGGAGCCCTTGAAGACAAAAGTAGGCTTACTTTAAAAGTTTTTCAAACTTTTCTCATTTTATTTCTTCTTTTTTTTTTACTGTGGTTCTCTGGAGATACTGCTTTCATTTAAAGAGAGATATCTTTCCTTAGCATATTGTGGTCTGCTTTGCAGCATTATGATTACTCATCACAGATGCCATGGGCAAGAGTGGAGGGATAAGAAATTTAGTTAGTAGCTCAGTTTATGAGGATACACAGTTTCTTTGGTTGTAATAGCATTAGACATTGGTACTGCAGGCTATTACAAACTTAAGGTCATATAACTGAATCTTATCGTTGGCTTATTCATTTCCTGCGTTGAATCTAATTCCTAAAAGGACAAAGACTCAGTGCTTATGTAATTTAATTTGAGGGACAGCCTTTGTTTTTGCGTCTCCACCTCCTACTTAAGATGATGGAGCCACGCTTTCTGTTTTTTATTGCTCGGTTAATTATAGTTAATTTGTGGTACACCTGCTGCTGCTTTGTTGACCACAGACGTCCCCCATGGGGTTCGTTTTTAAGTTAAATGTTTATGCATGCATACATGTTGTCATATTATGAGATCACTGCACTTTGTGTGATTTGAACCCATCTGGAAGACACAGTTTCAATTTCTTAATGGGGGAACATTAAGTAGGCGGTGGTCCTTGGGGAGTCCTGTTTAGGAGCTCCTCTGGGGTTTTTTTTTTTTTTTTTTTTGCACTGATCTCCGTTGTGAGAGGATGGCTGAGAAGCTTAATCCTGAGTCCTGACCTTCCCTTTGTTCTTTGCTATTTTTCCCCAGGATTTCTCAGCAGCACTGTACTGCATTTGTTTCCCCAACTCTTCTGCTGATGTAGTTTGCGTGTTACATTCGCTTCGCTTGTATTTTCCACCGCCCCGAGCAGAATTTCGTCATTGGTATTGGATGCCTTGTTGATAGCGACCAAAGATCTCCACTGTTGTCTGTGCTGTTGTTTTCTTACTAGTATACAAGTTTTACGTCTCCTTTGGTTCTGCTCTGCTGTGACTCTCGTTTGATATTTCTGCTTTACTGTGTTATTATGCTCATTCAAATATATGCAAATATATATTGAGTTTGAATACTAATGCCTCTGTACTCCTGTTCTGCATGTGTTTTCTCTCCCAGGTGTTAGTCTTTGATCCTGTCAGAGTGGGACGTGTCTAGCAGGGGGACTGAGGAGGGAGCAGTCTCAACTTTGAACATGGTGCCTAATATTCACCTGGCAGCGCCCCTCCTGCCCAGAGGGGCGTTGCTGTTCCTGCTTCTGCTGAGCTGCATGGTGTTCTCCTCTCTGGCAGACAGTAAGTGACCTCATTCACCTGTGAAGTTCTGCCTTAATTCTGGTACAATTGATAATACATTAAGCTTCATTAATATTTTGTCAGTAAGAGAATTTTAGTCCCTCACTTGCTACACAGGATGAAAAATGTGCTTAATAAGAGGTCAGAGAGCAAGTTCTCTGAAAACAGTTTCAGGTGCTTTACCTCATCCCTTTTCTAAATGTTTGTCTTTGTTTGAAGGGACTGAAATTAACCCGTTAAAACGTCACAGTTTCTTTAAATCAGTGATTATTTACAAAAAACTGTCTCTCTTGCTGTGCAGAGCTTCATTTTAAATAGGACATATATTAATTTATATTTGGTGTCTTTGGTAAATGGGATGAAATGTAAATTGAAGCTTGTCTAATGCATGTCCCCAGTATTAAAAAATAAGTATAGAGTGTATCAAAGCCCCAGTGACCGGACGTCAGTCTGCATGGGGGTTACGGCGGGAAGAAGATGCTCAGGAAGATGTGTCACCATTGCTGCTCTTTGGATCTCCAGGGCAGCCAAGAGGCCCTGCTCTGTCGTAGACGGGGTCAGGGACAGAATTAATTCAACACATGACTTCACCTATAGTGCTGTCACAGGGTCACTGTAATTCAATTATACCCTGACCCCTCCCATTCCCCCACCTGACCACGCCAGCCGCCCCGTCCCTTTAAACGTCGGTCCCGCCAGGGTTTGTTTTTCTCTACCCTTTGCCTTGTCTCACCCGGCCCTGTGTCATCATCTCGGTCTCTTGCGGCGTGTCTAAAGTTTTGCACAGTATCGGTGTGAACTTGACCTTGCGGAGAAGTTTTTCATACTGTCATTTCTCTTGTGGTCTGGCAGGACCATCTTTGTTCTCTGCCAGTAATGTGATCTCACCAAATCAAACCTTGACTGGAGCAGCAGTACTTAAATGAGACTAAAGATGTGCTCCAGTGCTCTGAAGCCATCCCACTGACTCAGTCCATTTCCACTGAACTGTTTTTGACTCAAGTCCATTAATGTTACTTTTCCTATGCAACCCAGACTACTGCAGTATGTTACAATATGCGTAGTCTCTCCATCGCATCCTGATGAAATAATAAACTCTGAATACTAATAATTATTTTAGAATTCAAATAAAGTATGACTAACTGATGATTAATTGTCTGACAGAAATTAATTGAGCAACTGTGGGACAATTTTTAGTCTATAAATCAGGAGCAGCGGCCTCTTTTTCAAAGCAAATAAAAACTGCAATGCCAGTTTATTTATAGTTTATCCAACGAGTGTATTGTCAGGTTGTTAATGCTCTTTTATGCATGCATTTTAATTGCCACCAAGGGGGTGGATTAAAGGTAATGTCAGGGGCATTGACTTTGCCAAGAATATTATGATATTATTTGATGTCTGTCAGAAGCTGTGTGGAACAGTTTGATTTGAGCCTTGATGATTAAAAGCTATTGTGCTGTTTTTATTCTATAGCATGCAGGGAACTGCATATATGAATGATTATTAAACAAATATGTAGGATGACTGAAGTCTTGTCAAGCTTAATATGATATCTTGTCATGGTTGTATCTACAGTGTTTCATGCCTTATAAGCATGTTGGTTTACTTAGTTAAATCTATGAACAATTAGTTTATGTGGAGAGTGTTTTCACTGTTGTGAATTTAATCTTCTTGCTCTCTGCTTCTCTCTGTCAAAGAGAACAAGATTGGCCTGGTCTCTAATTATAAGTTTTATGGATAAAACAAACCCGATGCTAAGCATTTTGATTTCCAGATGAGATACTAATCTGTGGTCATTGTGGCACATGTGTTTTTATTTAAGATGTGTCCAAACACCAACCCATGAATAAGGATTTTGAAAAAACTATGGAATGTCAGCTTAAAAAGAAATATAAAACCAAAAAAATTTGTAGAAACACTTGGCTCTGCTCCGAGGGTAACCTATGGCTGCAGTTTAATGTAAGCACACATGGGAAAAGACCTAGACCTGCTATTACCCAGACTGCAAAGCAAACAGACATAGAATTAAAATAAGACTGTTGGGGGCAAAAATAACACCTACCACTAATGACAGGGTTGTGCACATTTGATGCCTGTAATTTGTATGCAACTTAGTTATGTGAGCTTGATAGTTCTGGTTTGGATTTCCTGTATTACAGGGCAGACAGCAGACAGATATTATGGGCGGGGCGCCTGGCAGGGTCCTGATTACATGGGTTCAGTCTGCTGTCCTTGTCTCACTTATGAAAAAGTTCAGCCTGAAAAGCAACTACAGGTAGCAAACGTAAGCAAGTGTTCGGCCTTGGTGTGAAAACTGCTCATAAAACAGTTTTGCTGGCTGTGGATGACTGCATCTCAAAGGTTGTTGTCATATTTGTTTGGTCTCATACTTAGGATGAAACAATTCATCACCATCTAGAAGCACAGATAAGTACAAGAAAACCTGCACAGGCACAATCAGTGTTATAGCCGTCTGACATCATTCATCTTATGCTGTCATTGAGTAGGCACACAATACAGTGTGATTACTCTAAGTGGTGATCGCAGACATCCCATCGATCCCTGGGGAGCTCTGCCTAATCAACCAGCCCTCTATACGGCCTCCATGTATACAATAGACCACCGGCCCACAAGGTCAGCCTCAAAGTCACACATACCCAGCACTTAAATGTAATGGTTATCTTTTTGTAGTGCTGTCATCGTGAGTTATTTCATTGGCCTTAATGAGCTTTTGATGTATGTGTCTCCTCTCGCGCCTCTCATGTTGTAATCTTGGGTGGCTTTTTCATGTGAGGTGCAGCAAAGACCGCCGAGGCCTTTGTATCCTGCTCCTTTCGCTCCCATTTGCAAAAGGATTACAGCGGCACCGTAATTAGATTAAAAAGTCAAAAGTGACGTTTTGTGTGAAACCACTGTCTCATGCTGCAAGTGTTTATTGTCTTATTTATGTTCCCCTATGCAACACCAGTGGATGAACTGTACTTTGGTGCAATTTTCAACACTTTATTCAGAATTATACATAAATCATTGGCTCTATACAGTTATAGTAATGTTGCACATCTTACCAGCATTTTAAGGACAATAAATGAACCTTTAAGACATGCACCATGTCTATATGTCTATTTGCCAAATATTGATTTGGCAAATCCTGGAGCTCCTGCTGTGGACTGATGTGTTGGAAGTGCCAAAGTGGTTTGTAGAGTGGTGGCCAGGCAAGGGGGGGGGGATGCTCTGAAAATTGGATTGTATTTTTAAGTGTCCATATGGTCACCCAACTCAAAAAAAAAAACTGACAGGGATAGAAATTGATTCTTTTTTAATTAAAAGTAACCATATCCACCTTGGAGAGCCACTTTGAGAGTAATGTAGTTAGCACACAGCTGTGGTCCACACACGTCACGCAGACAGGCAGTGCTGTGAAAGAGAGGCTGAGGTGGAGGGAGGACTAAACTGCAGGAAATGCACTCTGAGAAAGCAGTGAGGGGAGAAAAAAAAGCAATATATGTGGGGAAAAAAAAACATCTGCAGGATAGAGTGATGGTGAGACCGCCGCATTGTAGAGGTTGTGGAGATACGATGGGAAGCTGTTTTCATAAGCCAGTGCAGCAATGTCAGAATGAAGGGAGAAAAGGGTCATCGGAGGTTAATGATGTGAGATTAATAGTTTAATTAGGAAGCTCAATAGCAGAGCCACAGGCAGTCACCCAAACCCACTGCCGCGTCCTGGATCCAGCAATGCCACAGGACGACCAGAACTGCCAGTGTCCTTCCAGAAAAAAAGGGCAGATGGAGGGGAAGACATTTTAATTCTGTGTTCCTAGTGAAAGCTTTATTGACAAAAGATAAATTCCTCGGTTCCTCATTACTTATTGCTCGTTACATATCCCCTCAATCTTTGGCTTCTTTGAAAATGAAATATTTAAAGGATGACTGGGAGCGGATGGGTATTTAATTTGTGTGAAGGGAGATTATGTGGTAAGTATTCGAAGCATTAAATGATGCTCATACGATGCCATCACCTCCTAATCATTGATGAGACTCTGTTTAGATACGAGATATGTTTAGTTTAAACTGGATATATTCAAGTAACACACAGGCACATTGCCATACGCCTGCATTTTGTATTGTCTACTTGTGAAGCATCCTCTAAGGTGCATTTCATGGCATTTTACTGAACCCAAACAGCCTGTGGGCATAGAGCGGCATAAAACATGTTTGGATCCCAAGTGGGAACTATTTTATGGTTAAATGGTCACCTACCTTTTCAAAGAAGTTAAATCATATGGGAGCCAAAAAAAAAAAGAGCCTGTTGGCGCATGTAAAGCAATTATTTTCCTTTCTTGTTTGCTGTCTCTACAGTAATATAATTTAATTTCTACCTCAATTTTGGAGAGTGAGGAGTTGAATTACTTAAGACCTTCCGGCTGTGTGACTGAGCTGATGAGAACAATGGTAGGGGCTCTTTGTGGTCTCTAAGGGAGGGCTAATCTAGGGGAGGCAAATTAATGAGGTTAGTGGGGTCGCAAGGGGGTGCGTGGTGATGGATGATGAGCTAACCCCAAAATGGGACCTCTGAAGAAGCTAGGAGCCATCTCAGCAGCTGAGCCACCAACACGCCCCCTCCTGGGATTGCTTAACACACTTAACATTTTCCCCATGCTGGTCTATTAATGTGAGGGTCCGAGCCAAGGTGACTGTTGGAGTTTACCAGGCGGCGTTTACCAACCAAGCCCTCAATCAGTTGCCTACATCTTTTTTTTTTTTTTTTTTTTTAATTCCCACAGCAACTTTACAGAGTAGTTTGCACTTCCATTACAAACATGTCACACCACCGTACTTTATTTCATACTCAAACTGCATTCAGAATGTATGTTTCCCTCTTTCTAGTTTGCTTTGCATGCAAGTTGTCCCCCAGGTTGAGACTCTGGTGCCCACCCACACAAGACTTCAAATGCAGCAGTCAGTCATCCTTCACAGTTTCAGAGTGCAAAAAAAAAAAAAAAAAAAAAAGACTTTACTTTCATGACAGCACAAATGAGAATATTTCATCAAATGAAGTAAATGAACATCAGAGTTGATCTGGCCTGTGGGCTATGCAGAGGAGCTGTGCAGTTCAGACGACACATTTGCAAACACGTCTTGCAGGCTCGGGCCACATTCTTCGTGAAGAGTGTGTTCCCTGCAGACACAGAGCGGTTTTGCATTTAACATTTGCATCGTCCACACTCTGTGACAGACAATACATCAGTTGTTTTCAGATAATGATACTGTGGGTCTGTACCAGGCGAGAAATGATGGGAGTTAACACTGAGAAAAAAAAGAACCTATAAAACATATGGTACAATTAATTTTTTTTTATTTTATAACCATAATTTTCATTAAACAGCATGAGCTTTTTTCCTCTTGAGACAAAGACATTTTTTTTTTTAGACAGTATAACAAAGGGATCTTTGTGGAATGTCTGCCTTTATCTGATGTCTATTAAAACTTTCCCTGAAGGAACCAGGTGGGTTGAAAGAAGCCACAGGTAGTGAGTCATCTTTGACTCGATTGAGGTTAGGCGCCAGTTTAAATACCACAGGTAATATTAAACCCCCAGATTCCCAACCGTGTGATACCAGGAACACCCACATCCTCACAGCCCAAAAAATACACAATGAAGCCTTTATTTTTGTCTGTTTTCAAACAGTTTTCTTTTAAATGCCCACTGCAGACACTGGTCACTAAAGCACAGCATTGTCTGTTTTTTTTTTTTTATTCTGAAAGTATCACACATTGACTGACAGACAAGAATAGAGAGAGAGACGAGGCTTAAGAGATGCCTCCCTCATTCTCAATCGCCTTGAGAAGATGAAAGCCATTACATTAATGTTGTTCACACTGGGAAGAGAGGAGTGAAGGGTAATTGCACTTAGAGTTCTTGTTCTTCTCCACTGTCTTGAATAATTCACTGAGGGCTGGAAGGCCTGATTGAAAGCCCGTCTTCCTGGTCCACAAGGGTATTGAAAGTTTGATGTTTTTCTTTTTCCCTTTTCTCTTCCATAGGTTTAGACATTTTGCCTTAAGAACGCTCTCCCAGTGATGATGAATCAGTGTGCTTGTGGTTTCACTGAAGTTCTGATAAAGCTTGTAAAGCTTCATCAATCTTTGGCCAATACGTCATCATCCTCAGAAAAGAGGAAAAATAAAAAGATTCTCTGGTTTCTATGTGCAGTGTGAACTGACTGTCAATGAGGGGGAGTGGATGGAGCAACGAAACCAGACCATCCAGCAAAAAAAAACCTGTTTAGACAAGGAGAGAAAAACAAATTCCACCCGTTCCTAGTTGAGTTTGAAACCAGGATCTTATTAGAAGGAGGTGATCAATCTAAACACTAAACCTCTGTGTCAGGTTTTGTTAAAGACACGTGTCCCACTCACCTCATTGCTTATGTATGTTTAGCTAGATCAACATGAGGGGAACAGTACGGTGTGATTTACACAGCAAGAACAAGTGGAGAAACTGGTGAACTGCTGCACTGCTTTTAACAATCACAGCTGCATTTCTGTCTCTATGTAACGTCGACTCAACGTGATTAATTAACGAGATTAGAAACTAGGTAATAAAATAAATGGTGTTGACCACAAGAAGATGATAATTAGAAACCCTGCTTTGTATTATTTAGTCCCTGTTGCCATTCAGATGACATGTGCTGTGTTCATGTGCCATTTGGAAAAAAAAAATATCACAATGCTCCTTGGTGTTCAGCTGTAAAAGAGAAGTGCAGATAGCAAACATGATGTTTATTGGTTTAAACAAACAGCCTGAAGTGCAGTTGACTTTAACGGGGTAAATAATTTGCAGGAGAGGCAGCTTTATATGGAATTAATTGCAAACAAGTTGCCTGCTAATGGCCCGAAAACGGCTTTAATGGAAGTGTTCCATTAAAACAATCAGTGCTGATGCCATCAGACAAATTTCCACTAAGTGTTGCCTCATGAAAATGATAACTTGCTAATCCATTATTAATAAGAATTAATGGTTTTCTCTCTGCTGTGTGTATATCGATCCCTGATACTCTACACCTCAGAGTAGCTCTCATTGGGCTCTCTTGCAGGCTTGGGAATACACTAATTGTCAGCCACACAAGTGCCATTTGCATGACTCTCCTCGCTGTATGTGTGTTTATTACAAACCCTGCTCTGAGGCTGCAACAAGGAGAGAAGAGGAAACTATAAAGCTGCTTAGGAAACTCACCACACATAAACACTGCTGGGTCAAAACGGGGAAAAACTTCATTTGGATAGAAATTTCAGTGAACCAATTTACATTTTATCCTGTCTCTTACAAGCTCAGCTCAACTGTTTTACCCAAAATAGAACCCGTATTTGTTAATTAATGCTTCAGATCCAATATTTTTTTTAAGCGATGTCCTGGACAGGTTGTTTACTGTTTTCATTGAAAGCTGTTCCCGATCATCCATCCCAACGCCTTGATATCTGTCTTTTGAAAAATAAAACACCTGTTGCAACACTGGAGCTTAGAAACCCCCTGTACCTTACACCTCTCCATAATGTCAGACCACACAAATACCGCTGCAGGCAGAATCTCTACAGACAGAAGCTGCTTGACGCCTCCCACCACCACACACAGAGTAATCAGCAGCCTCGGTGCTCTGTCTGCACTTTCTTAACCACCGGTCTATGCAGATTTGGCTTTGATCTTTCCAATGCATTAATGTACAAAGTAAACTCGTACATTTAATAATTAAAATTACTTGTAGTCCAGATTTATCTTGGTATCTGTTTATCTGCTTTGATTCTGATAACCAGGTTTATGTGTTTACATGGAAGTGTCGGTAATTAAGGCACCGCCTCAATCTAGTCAGCGTGAGTAAACTAAACGTTGCAGATAAGACAGTCATGAGTGGATTACGTCAACCCTGAAATTCCGAATCCTCCCAGCCAATAATGAGCCTGATGGTTGTGTCAGTGAGAAGAGTGCATGGGGTTAAAACCTTGTGTGTCAAGATAGGACTTTTGAATGTGACGCACTGAAGCTTTGAAAGAGTGCAGCTCAAAGCTCGCAGTCACTTGCTGAGTGAAGGATTTGCATAGGTAGGCTTACTTGTTTTCCACCTCGTCCCTGCTATTGTTTTTATGTGACAAGTGCCTGACAGGCAGGAAAATGGGACACACACAGAGAAAAAAGGGTCGAGTCTGGATTTTGTCTCTCTAAGAAAAGAAGTGACAAACCCAGCAGTTTGATATCCTCATGTGCCATTCGTGGCACAGTGATGGAAAACTTTGCAGTGTCTTAGTCCAAAAATAAATGCTCTCACCCTTCGGTTGGAGTGGGTAAGGACCACTTTTAATCCAGTCCGGATTTTGTGATTTAATCCTCAGTGAGATCTGGATAAACGGTGGACAGCTCAAAAGTTGCCATAGTTTTGCTTTTGGGTCAAAGGTTAAATATCGAAATGCAGTGGGAAGCTTGTCTAAGAGGATTAGTACAGGAAAGGCTCAGTAAGGGCCAGTTTACCTTTATCTTCCACTTATCCGTGAAAAATCCTTATGATTTCTAAAAATGTAGTGGTTCCTCACTTAAATGTTTGTGGAAATACATAAGCTTACATCTTTTAATTTGAATGGGTGAAGAGAAGACTTTAATGCCGTCTGATCCTCCATCTTAGCAACCAAGTGAAAAGCCCTCATATATTAATGTAACTTCAACAGTCCTGCTTTAGACAGATGTTAGCAGGAACTCTTGGACGTCAGCATGGTGCTAATCAGGTCTGCTGGATTCCAGCTCGCCACCCATGCACGCACAGATGCATGATCAGGCGTACGCTCTCAAGAGCTTATCAGGTTTGCATGATTAGCAAAGCTCAGTGTTGCTGCCTGCATGTGCATCGCAAACTGATGCTATAGAAAAAGGATTTATTGCTGTGCTGTTGCAGCCTTGTCTGTGGGAGAACCAGGATGAAAATATCATTCAAATGTCAGGTGGGCTTAGGTACTATGAAGGGGCCACAGGTCACAGATGGATGGATTGATGGATGGATGAATGGATGGATGGATGGATGGATATTTTGGATTACTGTGTATCACCGAGCACGCTTAACTGCCTACTCACACACTACTCTGCTCCACAGTGCACTTCAGCCTATCAGTGTTATGTAAAATGCTGAGGATTTGTCATTATTAGCAATATCATGGCTGCTGTTTTTTGTTTTTTTTTCTCCCCACCAAGGACAATGTTAGCTTCATTGTCTTTTAATTGGACAGTTATTTGACAGGGACTTACTTCAAGAAAAAACAGGTCATAAAACAGATCATTACAAGAATAAATGATATCAGCTGGATTCCCGCATTTTATGCTTTTATGTCGTGAGGAGGTGTTATCTCTCACTGCTTTCCTATTTGGAGTGTGGGGAGCAATTTCAGGGTATTACTTCTGTTTGACTGCCTTGCCGTTATCTGCATGATCATCTTAGAGATTGCAGTTTATTTGGTACAAGCATTAAGACATCTCGTAGAAAATATATTTATTTGCATACTATGTTTATATGTATGTGGATTTTAGTACACAATATGTTACCTTGCACGGAAAGTATGCTTTTCTTTGAGAGCAGCTACAGTAAACATCTTTTATTTCTTTTTCTTCTTCCTCTTCCGTCTCTCCAACTAGTTACATATGTATGAGTAACCATCTCAAATAAGACTCTTATGTATGAATACACATGTTTGCATGGCCTCGGTATTACATACATTGTGCTCTGCTGTATTGATTGAAAAAAAGCTCCTCTTGCATTTATGCCCTCG
The DNA here is from genome assembly GCA_029814765.1 of Acanthurus leucopareius. Taxonomy (NCBI): domain Eukaryota; kingdom Metazoa; phylum Chordata; class Actinopteri; order Acanthuriformes; family Acanthuridae; genus Acanthurus; species Acanthurus leucopareius. Next base: position 7,551,634 of record JAQMCX010000009.1, on the reverse strand, counting down.
GTCAAGGACAGTCAGCACCTCCTTTTCTCTGTCTCAAGCTAAGTGAGTGCAGAGGTTGATGATATAGCAGGTAGACCTGGAGAATGTGCTCAGTAAAGGGCCCTTTCCACATCAGAATAAGGTACAATGCCATGCTGACCAGATATTGACCCCCCTCCAACCCCCACTCCATCCCACCCACTCCCACCGATGTTATATATAGTACTCATAAAAGAGTAAAGAACAGTGGAAGCCATAGCTGGATTTTCCCCAGTGTGTGCTTAGTGAGGGAAAGGCTGGCGTCTCCTCTGTGTACACAGCGTAATGATTCTCCCCTTTGTGTGTGTCTCCATGGGGCGGTCTCCTCATCATCACTGTGGTTTAGGTGTTCCCCACCTCCCTGTTTAATGACTCTGGAGATGAAACACGAGCTGACGGAGCTGGTAATAAGGACGTTGTGTCACATTGTTGAAGCCAGACTCGTATTGTGCATGTCTGGGGCTGTAAATACACAATAAAGGATGGCAGCTATAGAATGGGGCTACATTGCACCCATGGTATGTCAGCTTGAACTGCCTGTTGCTGAAACGCACGCTTAATTGTCCCGTTCAAGATGATGATGGGTGTGGTGCTTGATTAAACACGCTGAAGGCGAACAGAGGAACTCGTTTACAGGTGTTGCTCACGTCATTTATGCCACAGAGACATCACATGATCACAACCTAGTAACAGCCTTGTTTGGATTATATGACTTGCCAAACAGTTTTAAAGCCACATAAGCTAAAAAATGACTATTTAAATGCTAAATAACCTTATTAACTCTCAAAGTGTCTAATTTCCCTGCAGGGTGATCTCTCTCTCTCTCTGGTTTCCATCGTGTTTATTTCTCTCTTGAGGAAGAGCAGTTCACCTGCCGATCTTGTTTTATCCGTTAAGTTTAACGCAATCCGTAATGTTCTGGAAATAAACCTGCAAATTCATTGTCTGTGGGCAACAAACTTTGCCTTGTTTCAAGCGGTGTGTCGAAGCAGGGGTGAGAAATTCAACATGATACAGTGACAGGCAGGCACACAAAGGCTGGATGTTTCTCCCATGACTGAGCTGCAGGTGTGCACAGCAACAATGCCACTGTGGGTTTTCTCATTGTTGCCTTTGTGTGGAGAAAGTGATACCCATAGATAATCAAGTTTTGCATGCCGATGTGACTGGTACTAACGTCACCTTCACCTCCCCCTCCCCCTCCTCCCCTCTGTTCTCCATTGCCTCACTCCCTTTTTTTTTCCTATCTCTGACTTCTTTCCCCTCCCTCTTTTTTATCGCTTTCCATCCACGCCTTCCCTTCTTTGCTTTTATTTTTCTCTAGGTTTGCCAAGTTTTGTCAAATCCCCGGAGGACCAGACGGGCATCTCGGGCGGAGTCGCGTCATTTGTGTGCCAGGCCAGCGGGGAGCCCAAACCCAGAATCACCTGGATGAAGAAAGGCAAGAAAGTCAGCTCCCAGCGCTTTGAGGTGAGCACTCATGCGTGACTTTCAGATCCCTGAACACTCTCACACACACACACACACACACACCCAAATACAAACAAGCACAAACACACAACACACGTGACAAAGCATCACAGGCGTGGGCCTTGGACTGCCTTTCTAACCCTCTCTCATTACCACAGACACATCCACACTCCCAGCGTTCACACTAAGCACACACTCACACAGTGCACACAATCAATTGCCCTGTTATTGAGCATCACACCAACTCCTCTCTTTTCCGAGCGAGACCAGACAGGCTTCTCTTCTCTTTAATCTCCTTCCATCTTGATTTATATAGTCCCCTTCATCTCTTTCAGTCTTTTCACACCCTCATCCTTCCCCCTTTTCTGCTGCTCAGCTCCACCATCTCTGGCCACACACACCCTTGATGCATTACTTGATGTATTTCCCCTTCCTCTTTTGAACCCATAAGAACAGAAGGAAGTACCTTGGGTGGGAACTCGCACTGTTTCTTATTAGTTTCTCCTCTGTCACATAATGTAGTTGTTGTACCTGGGAGCACTATTAGGTTACACACTGCTGGTTGGTATTACTTTATATGATGCTTGTTGTGGTTCTGTGGTTCATCACATTGTTTTGCGGATGTGATTTAATTAAATCCGTCACTCTAAACATTATTGACTCTCTCTTGTATTTAAGAGGAAATCTTAGACACATTCTCACCGAGACAAAGAGACTTATATCCTGCTTTTGGGAAAGTCGAACAATGCAGCAGGACATGAAAATAGGCTTTTGAGAAACTGGTAAAGCTGCAAAAGTGGCACTTTTTTTTTTCTTCTCTCAGATCAGAGGCATAAAAACCAAGTAAAACTGTAATCTGCAAGTCTAAATGGTTGTTATTTATATCCCACAATGAAGTGATAATCCAGGAAAAGAAAAAGACACCCCCACAAATAACATTCTTGGCCTTTTGCTTTGCTCTGGTTCTCCTAGGTGATTGAGTTTGATGATGGCTCGGGCTCCGTACTGCGGATCCAGCCACTGCGCACACACAGAGATGAAGCCATTTACGAGTGCACAGCCACCAACAGCGCTGGCGAGATCAACACCAGTGCCAAGCTTACGGTGCTTGAAGGTAAGATAAGACCTTGTCTCGCTCAGTTTCTTTTTCCATCTTTCTTTCACTCTCACTCCTCTTCTTCTTTAACTCCTCCTTTTCATCTTGCTGCTGCTGGGTTTTAGAGCTTTTATTCTGGTAAATCCAAGAGCAAATATCAATGTTTGCCTTAATAGTTCATACATAAACATTTGAAAATTCCAAGGATTTCCAGGATTGGAAGTGTCATGGAAGAGTAGATCTGTCTTAATGTCGACTTCTCAAGGCGGGAAAAAAATGCAAGAAATGCGTTTTTAAATAAGGTAGCATATAGCTCAGCAATTCAGCAAGTATATGACCTCAAATCCAGTTATACTGCGAGAAATATTTTCCATTTACTGGCTTTTATCCTGTATTTACTTTACCTCCCTCTCTTCAAGAGTCAGCCTGAAACTTCTAGCACAACTAATCAATACTCGATCAATTAAAAATAATAAATTGCCCCATTAAAAGCCAGAGTGTGAATAATTACTGATTGATAAAATATATGACCTAAAGGTCCAGTGTGTAATTATAATGTTGCAGCCAATGAAATATCCCCCTTTCTTTTCAACAATGTAGGAGAAACAATAGAAAAACTTGCAGAAATTGAAAAAGCTCTCACTAGAGCCAGCATTTGGTTTGTCTGTTCTGGGCTTCCGTAGAAACATAGCAGTGCAACATGGGGGACTCGTGAATGGAGACTCGCTCCCTCTGTAGTTATAAAGTGCTAATTCCAAGGTAATGAAAACACAACATGCTTATTTTCAGGCGATTATACTCTAATGAAAACCTAATTATGAACATTATATACCATCTCTGACATAATCTGCCGATAGATCCCCTTAAATCTCACACACCGGACCTTTAAATAAACGTTAACGTCAGTAATTTCCAGCTTATCCAGAGAACTTTGAAAAAATCGTTCCACGTGGAGGTATAAATAATTTTTCCATGTATAGTCCTACCCACAATGCCTGCAGGCTTGTTTGACCCCCATGGATCTCCTCCCTCCTTCTTGCCCGTAGAGTTAATGTATGTGATTTATGTGGACAGAGGTTCTGCACCTCTCACAGCTCAGCCCTCCATATCGTCGAGCTGCGAGTGTGAATTTCTTCCTCAGTTGACTGTAATATTGTCACGTGAGTGCTAGTCGTCGCAGCAGCTGATTTCATTAGTAACTTGCAGGAGTTAGCCAGCGGTGGAATTAAGGCCGTCCGTAACCGTTGCACTGGCATTAAAGCAGATGCCCTCTCCTTCAAATGGAGCCTTTTCATCCTCGTTAAAAACCCATCTTTCTTACACCCACCCTTTCTTTTTTTCTCCATGCACACTGATTTGATGATATCATGGGCTGTGCTTGTGTAATCTCCCCGAAGGGACTTTTCTCCTGCGTAAAGAAAGGTTTTCTTTTACCCCTCCTTTGCACTGTATCGTGAGGAACGCTGCTGCTGCTTCCTGCATCAACAAAAACAGCACTAACATGATATGAAGCCTGCGTGAATGAGATGAGAATTAAACACAGCATCAGCGTTGGGGGGGGGGCAAAATAGGACACAGAGTTTAGATTCCCTCACTTAGTGGCATAAAGCCGGACACAGTCTTACTCAACAGTGAGCAACTGTTCTCACCAGCGTCCACGCTTTGCATGGAGTCATCTTCTTTCTGTGATCCTGAGCTCGGTGCTGTAGTTGCTAACCCCAGAGTCAAGAACCATACAGACACACGCAATGTGCCGGATGCTCTCATCTACAGGGCTTCACAAGTACTTCTTACATCCGCAGCATGAGGAAGAAGCCAGGCCTGTCTCTGATTTGGCTTAAACAACATGTAAAAGAACAGTTATCGTAATTTTTAAAGAATTTTTCTTTTATTTATGGCAATATTCCTCATGCTGATATCATATTAAGTGATGGGGCTACAGAAAGGTTACTAGTGTAAAATGATTCCACCAAAAGTCTGCTCCTCTGTGCCAAGGGAAGCCACCTTAAGCTCACTGCTTTGGTCTGACAAACCAAAACAATGGAGAAAACCTTGCAGAGCTGCTGTCAGCCAACAAGCCCGAGCAGGTCCGTTCTACACTACCTGTCCAGAGCAAAGTGGCAGACAGCCAAAGAAAACGAGCGGCTGATGGAGTTAAAGTCTTTGTCGAACATTTAGCAAGAGAAATAGATATTTTGCGTCCAAACGAGGTCTTTGATAGTGTGCCGCTAAGCTATTACGTACCTGTTGGAAGTAAACAACCTCTGCCAAACTGACACCGATGACCTTACACACTGATAAAGACTCAATGCTGTTACATTGTTTTTGAGTCTTACCGCCTGTCGTTGTTTAAAAGTGTCTTTGTACAGGTTTAACTGTATGTGTAAATAATTGGAAGTATTCCTGTCGTTTACCAGTCAGACAACAGAGACGCTGCATAACTTGCATAATATTGGATGCAATTAAATTTACTTGTTGATTGATTTATTTGTATACAGCAAATTAAAGACATGTCATAAAAAAATAAACATAACCCTTCAATAAGCGGCTTGGCTTGTTGATGCAGTCACAGGGGCTGATGGAAACCAAAACCATGCATCATATTTACTCAAAAAATAACTTCCTCAATCCGCCTGACCAGAACCACGATGATGTGGTGAACAACTCGGAGCCTGTTCTTACATTTATGCATATTCACCGACACAAACAAACTCTGTACAAACACACACACCCTCACTGTGCAATGTTGTCAGCTTGGCTCTATTTTTAGACTATTGTTTGTAGCCTAGCAATACATCAAGTTCATATCAGCAGCAGCACGAAAGAAAACACTCGGGCAGCACCAAACAGACGGGGACTAATGATCCTCCTCCTTAATGGGTGGTGGTAGCCTAAAGGTTTTAGAAGTCACGTCACAATGTTGCTTTTTTTTTAATCAAACGATAAAATCTGGACAAAGTAGGTGAGAAACTTGCTAAGCTTCTGCAAATTTAATTCACTGCGATGCCCTTGAGCAAGGCACAACACCATTAAAACCAATCAGTGACCGATAGTTGGAACTGTAGCTGTCTTGAGTACTTCATTGGATGTGAATTAGCTTATGAAACTTCAGCATGTAATTGCTTATAAACATGTTGTGCCTCAGTCAAATTCAGCTAAATAGATGAAAGTTGAAAAAAATTACTTTAAAACACAAAAAACTTCCTGTTTCCAAAAGAAAAGCATTAAGTTCCCTGCGTGACCTAAAGTAAATGTGACTTTGCATCTGCATGAAGTTGTGTTAATTCTCTGAGCACCACGATCCAGAGAGGCAGCAAAAATGGTGAAGTCATTATACGACTAAGTCGATCTGGATTATAGGTTTTAGCAGAGCAAAGGAAGGTCGAGCATTAATTGTGATTATTTTATATACTGGCCCTTTATTTTCTTATGCCAATCCTTCAAAATATGGATTACGACTGTCACACTGATGCAGCTTTACATGTGTTTTCAACGTGCCTGTAGAGAGGCAGAGGTATATGAATGATAATACCAAGGTTCAGGAGTGCATTCAAGAATCCTGTTAATTTAAACAGGAAGTTTCAAGAAATCCATTCTTAAAAAGAGATTGAATCAAAAAAAAAAATAAAAAATGTCGAACTAGTGATGAATAATTTCTTTCCCATCACGTTTTAACATGACTTTAATGGAAGTTAATTCACTTTATGAGTCAATGCAGCAGGTCAAAGGCTTTCCAATGTTACCCAACTTTGTAGAATAAACTTAGGTTGTATGGAAATTAGAATGCATGTCAGTCTGGACAACGAATGTCAGGTCTGGTGTGGAACAATGGTCCCTGTCTTTTATTTAACCTGACCAGATCGAGGACCAAAGTTGCGACAGTTGCGTTTATCCTGATGCTTACCTGTGGCGAGCTGCTGCTTTCACACCAAAGCCGAGTCGGGCTTTGGGATTTTTTGCGGTCATGTGTCTTGAGTCACTCTGTAATTCTGTCACGCTGTAACAGCCCTGCTCTTTGTTCTTGGCGATTCTCACGCCCCTGCCCGAGAGGTCGCACCACGGAGACTTACATTCAGGCCCAAAGTCAGCTCAGCCATTTCTCATTGTGTGTGACTGTGTGTGTGTGTGTGTGTGTCTTGGAGAGAGAAAGACACACACACACGCAGTGGTTTAATCATCAGAACAGAGTCATTTCTCTAATGTCGTCATTCCATCATAAGTCCATATCTGTAGAACTCAGACTGTTGTCATATTTTCTTTACTGTGATTGTTTTTTAATAGTTTATATGAATAATTACTTTTTAGATGTGTGTGTGTGTGTGTGTGTGTGTGTGCACAAAAGAGGGAGTCAGTCAGCTGTGCGTGAGAGTCTGACCTGTATGGAAAAATAATGATGCAGACCAGTGTGGAGGTGTGATTGAGAAATAGTGCTGCTGTCAGTCCTTTATTTTTATTTCTGTCATTGCCTTCTTATCTGGATAACTTGTTTTTTTTTATATCTACTTGTTCCTCTGATTCACATGGTTTATGCATATCTCTCTCTGTGTGTTAAATACACCGGACAGTGTGATGGTGGCAGGGCAGTATAGAGAGATGACCAGAGAGAACAATGACTCATTACTGGGGTAACGATGCCCATGTTTTGACCTTGAGCAGCCCTCTTGAATTGAACTGCCTCAGTAAATGTTCAGGTAAATGGTGCTTGTCTTGGTTGGTGCGATGTATGAAATAAACTACTGCTGGGCCAGAAAAGACATCTCAGCTCACAACATCAGTCTTAAATGCAGTGTGCTGCCACTTCTGTGTGTTGAGGCAATATTTCATATCTCCCCCTCGCCGTTAACATTTGATGAGCATGTAAAATGTGAAAAAGCAATGACTCAGATCAAGAGATAACTAAGATGGTGTCGAAACCATGTCATGACTCTGGTAATGATGCTAAAACAAAGGAGTTTCTCCGGTGCAGCAATCAGAGTGACTGTTTTCACAACTCGAAGGCTGATTAATTTTCTCCATAGCCGGCACACAATTCTGACAAAATTGCCTCGAGCTAAATCCTTAAAAGTACATGGTTTTAATTGGCATCTATTAGCAACCGGGGAATTTTAACATTGAAAAGTCATGGGAAAGGCCTGCAGCGGCTCAGACTTGTTACTGAGGAATCATAATGCACATTTTCCCGGTTAGAACTAATCAGCAAGATACGTGGTAAGGAAATTAAAAAAAAAAAAGCCATCATATTACCAAGGAAAAAAAAAAACACCGTACAAACAATACACAAAACTATTCGCCCTGCTTTAATTCTGAATTTCCAGAACGAGTTGGAAAGCAGTTTTAGTCATTTGTATTCATGAATTATACTATTATACCCCAGGAAAGGAAAAAATCTTAACTCTACTTACAGTAATTTTAACAGTTTCAGCAAAATTCCCTCGAAATCAAAAACTGGAATAAAAATAAAATTGTCAGTCTGATGACTGCAGAGCTCTTGTAATTGTGAAGAAGATCCCTTAAATATGAGCTGAAACTTAGGCATTATTCTGTGACTTTTCTGCTGTGCAGGAGAACATTCTCCTGTCCTTTGGGAGACAGCGGACCTGTCTCCAGAAAGGAGGAATGTTATCTAATGGTAGCAGATCAAAAGCCTCATCATTACTGGAATCCTCTGCTGTCAGGGCGTGAATCAGAAAGGCTCTCTTTCAGACCAGCTGCACACCTTTTTTGAAGTTCCCTGGCAGCTCTGAACATGTAATGTGGAGAAAAATTGTAATTTTTTTTTTGGAAAGGTCAAGTGAGAATTAAGCAAAGATTCAGAGCTTCTGCAGTGGAGAAGAGAATAGTCCCTTGATTGGTGCAAACATGTCAAACACAAAACCTGTGATGCAGCTCTTTTGTAATATTTATAGAGTTCTGTCCTGTGAGTCATTTTATATTTCTCAAAGTTTTTGCTGGGAAAAGACGCCTTGATTATACAGCAGTGTTTAAGACTCATCAGTTTTTGCACACAATGTGAAAAAAAAAACAGTACAGTGTCCCATCTTCACTGTGTTGACTGTGTTTAGTGGTCCTGTGTTTGGTGGCAGCAAACAAATTACAGCCTCACCGGTTAGAAAAGGCCTTTATTTGCTTGGCATGCATTATAGTCCCCGGTGCAGAGGCAAAAAATGACTGCGACACAATGCCAGTAATAAATATCTCAGAAACCAGGCAAGTGCGGACAACAAACCTGACTGGATAAACAGCATAGAAATCGCATTGCGCCTCTTCCCAGGCAAGATAAATACATACAGAAGCTATATCGGAATGATTTAATACCGAGCCCTGCTCCTCCGACAACTTAATCCTCTCCTTTCCTTCGCGCTATTCAAATCATCCACAATGACCAAAATAAGGTCTGTTGTGTAACTGCTATTCCTCCACATTACTTCTTCACTCTCTGACTCTCTCTTTGAATGCCAATGGGTTCCTGTAATGCTCCTGCTTCCATTTAAAAAGCTGTTTCCTCATGTTGTTGAAGAAAGTAAGTGGCCAGGTCTCGTATAGCATTACATGCTATAGGTTGTTTATGAAAACGATGCAGGCAGTATGGCTTTACCATAAGCAGGGCTAGTCTTGCTTTCCTTTCAGGCAGAGCTGTTAATCGCCACAGCATGCTGTAGGAATATAAAAGCACAAACTATCATGTACACAAAGAGCATTCAGGGAGCCGCATCCTCAAACATATGCACACAGATCTACAGGTGCACCTACTTTTTTCCTCCCCCACAACCGTATTTCTGAGCTCCATTGTGACGGTTTGTGTCACAGATTTAATTTCTCCCACCATCTGCTGGCTGGACGCCCAGCGTTGTAGATCATATCCAGCCTGACAGATACAAACTGCATCTGTCTATGCATGCTTCTCCCAAGGACTCACACAATATGGCCGGTTGGAATCACCCTCCTGGCCACCCAGTTTGCATTCTCACACCCTTACTTCAAGGACTTTTTAAATTTGCTGCGGCATCTATTTTGTGGTGTCCTTTTTCTAAAAAACACACAGTAAACTTATGGTATCGGACAACATACACCTTGATACAGGTATGTCTGTGATGGGCCAATAATGATGGATAATTTCATGTAACCAATATATTGATTGGGATTTTCTGTTACAGATCTGACTCTCTGCTCTAGTTATTCTGTGTTTGTTCAGTTTATTGTTAATAAAAACTAAAATCAGCATATCAGAAAGGCAGATTTCTGAGAAACTACCTCGGTTCATTGATCCATCCTGAGAGATTCTCTTGATGGCAGACAAAATTTGCATATTATATGCAGACATCTGGATGAAGTCATTCTTGCTTTAAGGCACCATTTTATCATCTGTACTTGTCTATCAATTTGTCCATGCTTTTGGCAAATTGTACCTGCAAAGACTGTGATGTCTAGCACGTCTGTGTCGTCAGTGCTAGTGAAGTCTCTGGCCTAAGGGGAGAGAGGGACATCAATGAGTTTTAAAAACATTAGAACACTAGAAAAGTGGTTGATGGAATATAGGGAAACCAAGACAGTCAGACATTTAATTATATGGGAATCAGTGTGAAAATGTAAAACTTTTTGGTTTTTTTTTGCTTTTCTGAGCACAGGTGGTGAATTAGAGCGGCTCTTTAACTTGATCATCACAGCTTTGGCTGTTTTCTAAACTGTTGAAAGCATATAATTTGGTATTAAAAAACCTTAAAACACATCTGCAGCCTATCCTAATAACTCAAGAGCAGATTTACATTTCTCTCATTTATCCCATAACTTCAGCCACTTTGGAAAAAATTCAACATCCTGAAAGGTATTATGGAAAAGGCTAATGCAGGGAATTATTTATCCTATTTTAGGAGGCCACTGGTTTTTTTTTTTAAAAGTGCTTGAAGTGTCAGAGCTTTCCACTTTCTCCCCCAAACAACACATTTGCTCAGACTCTAAGCATAAGAAGCCGAGAGAAGAAAACAGAGAAATCAGCTGGAGATAAAATTCTTCCCCCTCAGTATTATCTGGTGCATTGATGACGCTGATGTCAACTCCAGTCTTTTCGGGAAGACTTCAAAACACCTGTAGTGTAACAGGCCTGCAAAAAAATACTCTTTTTGTTTGAAAAAATATGGAAAATCTTAATGTACGTCATCTAACAGAATACAGCAAAATGCAAAGTTGAGTCATCGCCTCTTCTTTAACACTTACACATTTCTTCGCTTCCCAGCGGTTCTTGTTGCAAAGCTCTTATACTGGATTGCATAGTGTTGCATTCATGCATGTAGGTGTTAGTGTTTCTACACTCCATGCTACATGGCTCATACAATAAAATACTGTTTCTCGTTGCTTCTGACATGCATTTACTGAGAGCAGAACTATAGCCCATCACTGTTTAAATTTGAAGTCATGGCAGCTGTTATTTGCCTGGACATATTGAACGGCTCATCTGGATGTTGTCTTTTGGCTTTAAAAGATATTGGAGATGTGACAAGACATGCACGTCAGTTAATATCTGCACATCGTCAGGAACAGACAGGGATATCCGTAAATTGACATTTGCTATTAAATATCTGCCACAAACGGATGCAGTAGGCTTTCATTTATTCAATTACAAATTTTTACTGAAGACTTGCTTGTGGGAGCATGACCAATGTGATTATCAATAGTGTTTCACCATGCGTGCATTCATAGTGACATAGAGTGTAAGTGAGCTAACTGTTTTTTTAAAATTTTCTTTTACCTATTGCATTTATTCATTTTTCGTCAGTTCCTGTTTCTCTACGCACTTGTTCCTGATTATCTGAGCCCAGAAGTTTGTATTAGAGCTGTTTTTCTTTCTAAACAAGACAAAAGTCTAATAAGGAGAGACAGTCAGGCATTTGAAGATCCAATGTTATTTTTCCAGTAATAAAAAGCCGTCTCACTTAATATGAACACATAAGTAGATGGAAAATGTCACTCACAAATATGCACCTGAATCAAATTGATATTTGAAGGGTCAAATGAAAGTCAAATGCTTACTTAAACCTGAGCAGCCTGAGCCCCTCAGACAGCTACAGTGTAATTTTGCATCAAATCAATTTGTTCATTGCTTCACGGTGTTTTTCTTACTTTATTTCAAAGTGTATTTTGCTTATTTAAGATTCAAACTGTCCTCTAATCATGGTGCCACACTATGTTTTTCAATCAACAGTTGTTAATAAAGAGGTCTCTTACATTTAATTTACTCATGGCACAGCAAAACCATGCAATAAAAATTGTAAATTGGAATTGGGGTGAAATGACTGAAGATTTTCTGAATGGCTGATACAAGCAGAAAGTGCATCAGAAAAGGCACAAAACTCAATACAGCTTTTCTTCAGAGAACCAAAATCTGTTGTACCTCACATTGCTGCTAAAGCACAATGTTTGACCTTGATCCACATTTGGTTTATTGACGTAAATATTAGACTTAAGAGTGAAATTCACTTTAACTTCAGTGGTTTTTTTTGGCCCTTCTTCACAACTGTGTCATGTCTTTGCGGGTTTGGTTTTTGTTGTTGGTTTAGTATAGATGATTTAATCCAAACACCTTGATGTTGAGAGCAGTCAAAGCTGCTTGTGTCTCGTTTTTCGTCTCTGAATGCTGCAAATCAATGATTCGACCACACTCCAACACTGACAACACACAAATAGAAATCTCTCTACTATTGAAGACAATTTACAATCTTGTATGAAAGCCCTGCAGATTGATTCAACCATACGGCCATCTCTTGGGCCACAGTTTCTGTCTTGAAGCACATTCATTCTTGATAGCATTTCTTATCTTTTAACCACCCCCTTTTAATTAGCACAACTTAACACTTCATAAATGACCGAGACAACACATAGCTAAAACAGACTCAACATGTGATAATTGAGCTATTTATTTATTATGTTCAATTGAAAATTGCTGTGTTATATGGTGCCAAAGTTTCTATTTCCTAATAAGGAAAAATAAAATACAAACAAAATGCAGCTCAACAGAAAAATGACGCCCCCGGGCCTGCAACCCTGCAGGTAAAGAGCAAGGTCCGCCTTAAAACTCCACAGGCCAATGAGTCAACGGCTCCCCAGGCCCTGACTAGCTATGGATGGATGGGCCTGCTGCATGTCAGGGGAGTTCTAATACCTACACTCAATGAGCTGGCTAATGGGAGTCCTTTCACCCTGACCCCCTTTTCTCACACATTTACACACCAAGCCCTTTTGGCTTACCCACTGGGCCATAGAAGATGGGGGAGAACGGCTTGGCTCGCTATCAGCCTCATAGCTTGGCCTTAAGCTTGACATTTTTCTCATGTGTTAGAGGCAAAGTCCCATTTTCTCTAAGCTGCTAAGCTGTGTTTTTCAAGGCTGTAGTTGATCAGTCTGCTTACAGCTGTCAAGGCACTGTTGATTTTGCATGCATTACATCTACATTAATATTTCTAACCTGTTTCGCAAGGAAAGGTTGACTGAGCAAGCAGGCTCAGAGTCAGGTCTGCCCTGCTTAACTCTCGCAGTGTCAGGGCATGTTCACACTGAGTAGTTAGCAGGCACTTGTTGTTTTAATAATTAATTGTAAGAACGATACCTCACCCATTTATTGGCTGTGGCTGTTTGGGGAAATCAGATGCGTCCTTTCCTAATAAAAATTACAACGAGGTTAGCTTACCACATGATCATATCAGCTACCATAAATGCAATGACATGTAGATCTAGACTCTCCTGGAGAGATCGATAGTTGCAAGGTAATTCAATAAAATAACAGAATAATACCAGCCATCAAGCAATTTGTGGTCAAAGGTCGTAACAATGGTCAATATAACAAAACGACACCCAAGAGCCAACAAAAACTGCACAAACTGACCCGACAACCCCGCCCTTCCACAGTTTAGGAAGAACATGGTGCAAACCACTTGGCAATAAAAACCATTTAAGCAAGACAGATGCCACTGGGACTTCTTTCTTGTTGCTGGCCAGCCAAACAAGCCAAGCAGCAACCCGAAAGAACCAAACATTAAAAAAAAAAAAAAAAACTTAGTGAAAATTAGATATCTGCATTAAATGAAACAAACTGAGATCAAATTGACATGGAAAATTAAATAAATGTGTACATTCTAAAATTAAACTTTGCTGTTAAATTGCTAATAAAACAGTGAGTTAGTCATACAGAACCAAAATTTTGTAACCACTTATTTATCTGTATTTTATGCATTTTGAATGTTGTACTAGAGATACATGAAGCTTCCACTTTCAGTGTGTGTGGCCATCAAATTCCTGTTAACCAGCTCTGATGAGAGCATTGCATTTGCCTGAATATAGGTGAGGAGTTAATAGGTAATGCCAAAATGTGATATTTTGAACACCCATCACTTATGCAAAGCACTAGTTGAAGTTGTCGACGTTGACTCATAGAATCTGTATTATTCATTATCTCTGACTGAGAATAAGTAAAGGCTGTCACAGGAGCCCAGTCAGTAAGGATTTAATTAACAGAACCTGCCACATTCCACTACATCCACTGCCTCTCTCAGAACTCATAAAAGCCATCCCTATCTGCTGTAATTACACTAAACATGTCACAATAAAGCTCTGCCGATGATTAATTTGAGACGTGGAGAGGATCAATTAATTCATTTATTTGCAAAAACGCTCCTCTGCTTCCTTTCTGTGACCGATTTCATTAACTGTCACGCTTCTTGATTCTTGGTCCTGTCCTTGTTCTTTTTTTTTTTTTTCCAAGGCACCTGGAGGAAAAGCCTGTCTTATTAGCCACATCATATTACCACAGAAATTTACCATGAGCCCTTAGGTTTTTTCCATCTCGGAAGCAGTTACATTAAAATGAGTAGTAAACCACAAACGTGCACTCCCTAATACTATAATCTCAAGAGTTTCCCGTCAAACTCCTGTTGGTAGGACCAAGAGGCAAGATGTAGAGCCGTAATCTGAAAATGAAAGCCTACAGCTGTGATAGTCATATAGCATATTTAATGGAGGATGTGAATTTCTGCAGCTCTGCTTTTACCACAAGGTGACACGGTCAGCATAACCATGTTAATTCAGAAGACTACCCTTGGGTGGCAGTAATGGTTGGAGACCACGGTTATGTACTAACTGGTGTGCTGCATCATAAATAACAGGCGCAGGGCATCTGGCAAGGCTGTAGATCATACTGACGACGGTGGAAGTATGATATCAGATAGGAGAAAAAGGGTAGAGATGAATAGGAAACTGGAGAGAGGGAGATGATAAAAAGAGAGGGAAGGAAGGAATGGAAGGAGTTGGGGGGGTAGATGACTGTTATTGATTATCTGCCTGTGGGCGAGGAAGTAAGGCCAAATGTTCTGCTCAGCCAGACAAAAAAGTGTATTATTTCAAAGGTCATGGCATGTATTACAGTCTTTTTACTCCAACAACTCTTGGATAAACGGCAGATAAACAGCGCATTGATACAGCCACTAGCATGTAGCATTAACAGCCACATTAACGCTTCATTCAGACACTATTAGGTGCTGCGACGATAACTGCAAAGGTGCAGGTTTGTCGGCTTATTTGCAAATCAAGTCTTTTTTTTCCCTCTGTCTCTGTTTCCTTGTGGCTGATCAGCTGAATGGCCACCCTAGCATGACACTGGGCTGCAGTTTTCTCACAGCCTACATGGTTCTCACCATCACACTACTCAAATTGAAATGAGTGGAAAAACTTGCTTTTTTGGTGCAGTGCCTGATTGTTTCCAAACAGGCTCTGACAGTGTTTTTGATCGTACCGTGTTTTTTTGAAGGTCCTTTGCATGCAGGTGTGTCTGTCGTTGCAGTTATGTTTGCAGTATGTTTGTTTGATGAACCACCATCGTCATAGAAACTAAAATAACACCTGTTCAAAGAGATAGCATGCCAGAGACAGCTGGTTTGACAAGATGCTCAGACATATTTTACTGCACATTTCATTGCACACTGTACATTTGTCCCCATTTCCATGGAGATTTTCACTATTTTCATGTCATTACAACAGTATTACATCAATAGCCTCCTTGCAAGGTCTTTGATGTTGGGGTGTGCCATGTTATCCCTACTGAGGAGACCTCTGCAGTGGGAGCTCTGCCAACTGGTATTTCTCTGAAGAGCAGGAGGGTCCTGCTCACACGCCCCTCATGGCAGAACATGTGAGAAAACTCCTTGCCCTCCAATGTTTTGCATGTCAGAAGCACTGAGGCAGTGACATGAATAACAGTTGGGTCTGTATGCCTTTTTTTGAGGCCTATTAGTCACTGTCTGAATGTCACATGATTTCAGAAAGAAACACATGCAAGTTCCGCCGTACTTAAGCACATAAAAACATGAAAGTTGACTGAATCACAGGAAATGTTCATGAGCTACAGACATAATGGGATATTGCTTTACGGTAACTAGAAATGTGATCTCTGAAATGTTATCCCCAGGTTGCAATCCAAGTTAGCTCTGGTGCTTGACCCACTTCCATGCGGGGTTATTGGGACTTTGGTGCTATCTAGTAAATCATCTCGTGTTACCAGTTAGCAGCCTGGTGGTAACACAGGCCATCTATGAGCAGAGCTGTTATAGACAAGGATACATTAGCAGAAGACATTGCACAATGTGCTTTCCCATCTTTTGATGCCACCAAGGAACCAATTGATCAAACCAATTGATATTAGATCAAAATACTCCACATTTCCAAAATTAGATAGGCACAGAACCAGTTACATGCTATAACAACACAGAGAGACAGCACACTTGCTTTGACACCTTCAAGCAATTAGGATTCGCCATTGAAAACAACCAGCATGTCTTTGAAAAAAAAAGCAGCACCCTGGAGTAAACCCACTCAGTCACAGGACAACATTCAAACACTCCGTCGAAAGGCCCCAGCCTGACTGGTGTGAACCCAGAACCTGCTTTCTGTGAGAAAACAGCACCAACCACTTCACTGCTGTGCAGCCCCTCATAAAACCTTTGCAGTAAAACATTTTCCAAGAGAACTTGCTGAATGTTTTACACTCCATCAGCAATCCAACTATTCATAGAGCTCTTTTCAGTAGATTCATGTGAGTTTTGGCTTTCTGTTTGCACCTCCTGCTGCAGCCGACAGTTCTCACACACTCCCGTGTCTGAGGCAGATGTAAATGTCTGTCTCGACAATGTTCTTGGCTTGAAACCGCTACAGGCCATGCGCTTTGTTTTCTGCAGACGGCCTGTCTACTTTTCAGGACCAGATTGACTCAAGACCAGTTGAGACGTAGACATCACTTATTGCACTATATTTAGTTTTCCTCAGCACTTCGACCAGCAGAAAGGTGAATAATTAAAAGGTTTTATCGGCGAGACTGCAATCTTTGTAGTTCTTGTGACACATTTAACAAAATGAATGCGCTTTTAAAAATGTAGGCATCAGTTAAGCTCTAAATGCTACTCATCCTCCTACAGGCAAATGAAATACCAAAGTGGCCTACACATTTTTTTTAACCTACAGTATGAAGGCTGTGCACTGATGTATGTTTAAAAGGGTAGATTTTAGAGCAGTAATATTTCATGAGGCAAGTGGCTGTGTTGCTGTCACTGTGGTCCTTTGGTTGGCTCCATCAAAGGAGACATCACCTTTAATTGTTGTCATCCATCACTTGGTAACAGGCACACGTGGAGATCATAAGGCCTTTTATTTCTTGCTCTAAATGAGATCAGCTCAGATGTATAGCCACAGAACTTAGGAAAGGCTCACTCTATCACATTAATTTTTGATAGCGTGCATTGATGCTGAATTCGATTAACTATTGATACAGAATGAAGCAACATGCTTTGGGTATCTTGAAGCATGTTCACAACTCCTGTCCATGGAGTAGTAATGCCTTTCTCTTCAGTGTTACTTAGCATTTGTTTTATGGCTGCATGTTCTTTCAATGACCTTTTTTTCCCTTAAATAGATGCACATGTCATTTACCGCTCTTCACAGCTGAGTATAAGAAGGAAGGAGATACTAGGGCGAAGAGAAATGGAAATGAGGCAGGCATTTTTTATGCAGAACTGTTATATCTTGCGCCACAGTGTCAGGGCTCCCCTGTTATGAAGGAACTGGGGGTGTCTGGAGTGCTTTCCCCCATTGAGATGAGTGTGTTTGGGTTCAGGAAAAAAACGCTGGCTGGCGTTAGTGTGGGATTGAGCTCCAGCAGCCTCCCAGTGGGACAGAAGGACAGGGACGGGTCTCTTTCAGCAGGGCTCTGATTAGACCCATCGCCCTAGCTGCCACGCTCCACTCACACTGGTAATTTGAGCTGGCAGGAGGTTGGCATGCACCCCTCCCCTGCCCCCTCCTCTTCTCCTCCCTTTCCCCTCTGCTTTTTACTTTTTCTCTCTCTCTCTCTTCTCACTCTTCTCTCATCTAAATTTTACCTCACCTGCCTGTGGCTGTTACAGCAGAGGCACACCCAGAGTTCAACAATGAGGAGTGCCCCGAGCCCAGGGCAAGTAAAATGTCGTTAAAAATGCTGGTTAATCTCCTCTGCCAGCAAATTCTGAAATGGTTTAAAAAATAAATAAATAGCGTCTTATTCAGAGCTGATGATAGAAGCAGCTAAGTGGTGAGTCTTCTTGCTTCCTTCTCATCTTTTTTGAAAATTGCATAAGTGCAGAAACAATCGGGCACCCGCGAAACAGAGCAGGAGTAAACACATTAATAAACTGAGGCCAAAGAGAATATTTCAATTATCCTGAAAACAGAAGTTCTGCTGAGTGAATGTGGGTAAAATTCCAACTATATTTTGCTCAGTTTGCCAGAAATTTGAGGGGAAAAAAGTGGTTGTTTCATTCACTCAAACACAAATTTAAAGTTTCCAAAAACCATGTTCGAGTGCCACAAGAGGAGCCAAGTTAAATAAATCATGTAGTTTTTCTCTCAGTTTAAGGTTAGCCAGCAGATGATGAAAAGGGGAATGGGATTAATTTAGTTACCAGATCAGTTTTTATAGTCACAGCAAAGCCAGAACCTCATGCAAACAAGTTTAGCAAGCAAAAAGACACTTACTCATCCTTTCAAAATACTCAGATTGATGGACGGATTAGCTACAAAGCCAGTCACAAGAGATAGAGATAGCTAATACCGAGCCACACGTTCAGGTGCTAATGTATCTTAACCTAACTGGCAGTGCAAAGTGACTCACATATCTAAGTGCATTTTAACATGCATGATAAGGTTAGATGTGGAGCATCACTTATTTTAATCCTGCAGTGATGCATTTAGCTTTTCCTCACACATCTGTTAAATGAAAAGTTATGATTAGTGTTGCATGTTTTGTTAACATGTCTGCCTATGTTTTGCCTATAGTTAAAGCCCCTGCTGCTATCTTTATGGAGTATTCCAACCACAAACCACATTAAGCCATCACCTTCTGCCCTCTTATTTCTAGCGTGCTGCTGTAACCACTGTAAACAAGTTCATCTGCTAAGCGGCTCATATTGCAGTATGACTGTTTGCGTGATAAACAGCTGTTGAGAGAACAATGGAGCTTATTTTTCACAGCATGGAGGAACCAGTTCACGCATACCTAGCTTTGCATCTGATACCTTTCTGGCTTCGCCTCTGGCCTTACAAATTTGCATATCTAAGCGTTTGTACCGCTTTTTGTCGTAACAACTGCACCACAGATGCACTTTGCAAATAAAATGGAGTCCCATTAGATACCAGTCCTTTAAAACTGACTGAACTCCTCAGTATGAGAGAGTTATTGCACAATTTAAGATCACTTGGAGTCCCTGTGTAATGTTATACATTACATGGAGCTTTTCATTTTGTTTGTTTTATTGTTGCAGCACTGTTCATCTATGTGATGGGGCGCCTATGTGATGCTATCAAATTATTCTCGCCTTACTAGTATTTTTCCTGCCAGGGCTAGACAGAGAAGTTGAGATTTTTTTTTTTTTTTTGATGAATTGCACTCGAGCACAAGAGGGCCTTTTTATTAAAAATGCCCTCTATCTTGACAAACATCAACCTGCATCGCCTGCACTATTTCATTGGATTCTCTCCAAATTTCCCCGTTCCTTTTCTTTTTCCCTTCAAATTAAACAGGACTGAACAAAGGCATGTCTTTGTCTTCCTGGGATGACAGGTTGGCAGACAAGACTAGCCGCAGGAGCTGCTGTAGTAGGAGCAGACAGGCATGGCTCAAATCTTTCCCATGAGCTGGACAAGATCTTTGATAAGCATGTGTATAGAGGCAACTCTCAATTATTCTTTTTTAACAATAGCCAAGGACACAGTGAGCTTTAGAAAACTACATTGTAGGCTGTATGGTTTTGCAGTTATTGAAGTAGAGAGAGATATTCAACCTTTTCATTCAGAGACTATGTAAACATTGTAAGAAAATTAAAATGAGGAACTGTAAAACCTATTTTTCACGGGGTCGAGTGACAGTGATTGTACAAGCCTGGGCCTCTTAAAAATGTGAAGGAGCTGCATGTCACAGGTTTGTCTTTAGTCTGTGGCCTGAACCATGAAAGCACAATGGCATGATGGAGCATAAAGTTGAAAAAGAAAACCTTGAAACCAAAACAGATCAAAAGTCCAACTCAGGTCTTTGCATCACAGACATTTATTATCTTTTTCTGTTGCATTTTAACAGGTTACATGAGATTCTGTTCTTGCGCTTAAAGAACAGGTCGTGTTTGTAGATTGTTTTTAATAATTTCCCCACCAGTTGTATATTTTTTCTTTTCTCGAGAAATTGAACAGTTTAGTTACATTCTTCTTGGTTATACACTGCCCCAAGAGTAGCTTACCCTGGATAATTCCTGCTGCCAGTACAGCACTTATATGAAAATAAGGTCAAAGCTGATCAATGCTCTGCCTCCTACATATGTATTGTATCTGCTGTACTTGAAGCCTGGCCAGTCTTCCGTTCAGCAATTTCCCGTGTTAGAATTGACACGTTAAGTGAAGCCAAAGTGCACTCTGCCCTAATCAGACATACTGTGGCAGAAATGTATGCGAGTTGTAGTTACAGTTCGCCAGGAATGCAACATTAAGTAGAAATAGGGGATGAATTCATGTGTGTGCTTTTGCAGCAGCTGTGCACCTTTTTAAAGTACTCCCTGTTTACGCCTCCTGATTTGATAGAGCCACTGACTTGTGTAATAGCTCCACTCAGGTCTCTCACCCCATTTTACAAGTGGTTTGCATTTTTTCACAACCTAGGGACATTTGAAAATAATCTTAATCATAGATATTCTATAGGCAGCGAGAGGGTCTGGTGGAAATAACCTACACTGCTAAACAGTTTCTTCAGTGAAACTCATATTTCAACACAGCATGAAATATAAATAGCTTCACTGGTAGGGCTCGGCAATTATTTCTGTTGGCAACTGTATCTTAGAAACTTTAAAGTTGCTGCAGATACGTTTTGGAGGAAATAGAACAAATCTTCGGACATTTACTTCCAATATGGTATGACAGACTTCAGTTATCCTCTGTAAAGAAAATCCCCTGGGTAAGAGGCCAGATGTGATTGACAGGAGAGCGTCATGCCTCATTGAATCGATTGGTTTCCACCAAATACTTACTTTATACCAGACAAAGGGGAAAGCAGCACTATTTTCTGGTTGAGAGATTGGGTGATTTAGAGGGTTCAACCATGTGTCCCATGCACAGACACTGTTAATCAGCAGAAGACTGTTAGTTGGACTTAAATATACTGTATTTTCTTCATAACCAATTCCTCATGTTTGACTGGAGATCATCTGCAATCTGTATGCAGAGATAAAGCCGTTAAACATCTTAATTTGGTTCAAAGATTACTCATGAGAAATAAAACTGACAAGTCGACTAAAATTACCCCATTAAATTTATGGATGCAAATATTACAAGTTTTTTTGCAACCTCCACTTTTGCTCAAATCTAGTTCTGCTGCATCACTGCACATTAAAGCACAGCACCTGATTCATTTCTAATGCAAGACCCCCAAACACAGCCTGCATTCCCCAAACACAACCACCTGAACCCAGACCAACTGTCCCTCCCATCCCACTGAATGAGACAATTCATTCATTCATGTCAGCAGCCACAATGAGACCGCCTCTCAGGTGGCCTTCTGTGGCCATTATGAACATCCTCTAAGTCAATTGTTAGTAAGTGAGACTGGAGTTCAGCTCCCTCAAGGTTCAGTATTATTTAATGGTTTCCTTGTGTTGCTGTTTAAAAGATGGATGACAGAGAAATCTATCATTTTTGTTCATCTCTGGCCACCATGTTCTCTCTACCTTTTTCTTCTCTTTCTATTTGAAGGTCGGAGAGAGCAAACCGCAAAGGAACATGGGCCGCTCCTGTTACCATTATGCATACAATGACAAAGTGTACAGTATTATTTCGTTGTGCTGTAGTTGTCTGTTTTGTGGAAGTATCCCGATTTCAGTTGGGATGTCTGAAAACAAATCCTATGTTGTTAGTCAGGAAGTAAAGCTCGCCACAGAGATAAGAGGCCATGCAGGGAACTGTCAACTACATCTGAATATGAGACGGTCCGGGCTTCAGGCCAAACACAAGGGTGAAAGGAGGAACAAATGCTCTGCTGGGGATCAGAACAAAGTACAACACCCATGCACCTATTAATGCTCCACACATATAACTTTTCATATGGGTTTTTTTTCACTTAGAACGAGCCAAGTGAAGGGGAAAAATGGAGAAAATCCTTCTTATTGCTTCACTTAAACTCCTGGACTTTTCTCAAAATCCAAATCTGTATTTTGTATTAATTTAGTTCATCCCCGTAGACAACTATCATTAGCTTATTCTTAACCTCGAGTTAGGCCTCTTTCCATGGTGAACCAAAGGCAGAGCTTACAATCATTAGCTTTGTTCTAAGGATTTAATTTTAGCACAATGGCCCCAAGGACGCATCTACATATAAGGAATGAGATAGAAGAGATTACAAGTTTGAGAGCGAGCTGATAATAAGGCCTCTCAAGGGTCATCGCGTTTCCTCTTGATTAATGCTTTCCAGAGGTTAAATTAGGATTTATCATTTGAGCAGGTGGAAGTCTGGTTTGCGAAACCATTAATAAGCACGTAAATAATACAGCTACGGAGCTCTTTTCATTATTAGATTTTAAGTTTTTTAAAATGAAACACACTGTAAGTATTAATATAATAATATAAAAGGTGGATGCTGTATCCTTGGATGTACCTCCTTTCTGAAGACTTCAGGACTGCCATATGCTGAGTGTGAGCCTGAGGTGAACTTTAAATCGTTCACATTTCGAAAACCTTATGATATGATGTCAGTATACATTAAAAAGAGTGAGAACTTTCACCTTAAAATCCCAAATTCCGCTTTAAGCATTATACTTTATGTGTTGTCATGGATATGCTGCTACATCCATTATGATGAGTTGGATTATTCAAATAGGTTTGTTTGGCTTGCTAAGCCTAAGGCGGCTCATTTATGCATGGGTGCCCAGAGGCAGATTGCAACTATCCTTCCCCTGTCTAAACCTGAGTCTCCCCGTGCGGGGTAATAAGCCTTCTATGATAATCAATCAGAGACGGGGTTTTTTCTACCAAATTTAAAATCCAAATCATACCATTCCCTTGTAGTTTTTTCTGCTTTTACACGAGTGTGTTGTAAGTGTGTGTGTGTGTGTGTGTGCGCGCGTGTGTGTGGGTGGGTGTTCTGATTACTGTTCGACCTGTAGCACCTGAAATGTGTTTGCTCTCTTTCATGCTCTTCTCTGTCCTTGCCTGCTCAACAACTCTGATGCACTCGATGCCTCTCACAGCTATTGAGAACCTATTTTGTTACAATCTTTTTGTAAACACTCCTTTCCTCTTCTTGTATTTTCTTTTTATTTTCAAATCTCTTTCTCTCTGTGTGTGTCTTAAGATATACTGAAAATCTTCCCTTGTAAATTTTGCAGAGAACCAGATCCCCCATGGTTTCCCCACCATCGATATGGGTCCCCAGCTGAAGGTGGTTGAAAGGACCAGAACCGCCACCATGCTGTGTGCTGCCAGCGGGAACCCGGACCCGGAGATTTCCTGGTTCAAGGACATGCTTCCTGTGGACATCAGCAGCAGCAATGGGCGCATTAAACAGCTCCGTTCAGGTACAAATTTGATTTGATCAGATTTAATCTCAGGTACAATTTGATTTGATCTCATTTATTGATTCAGGTGTTGCTCTACATGATATGTAATGTACATACAGCAAAGGCAAGTTAAAGGATACAAGAAGGCTTTAAAATACCAACAGATTTGAGTCATGACATGAGGATGATGTGCAAACACAAAAGGCCTTTGTTGTCATGTATGACTTCACCGATTCTCTTTCATCAGACGAGACGTGAAAGTTTTATTGAAAGTTTGTCACTTTGATAAGTCAGCTAAGTTTTTACAGAATTCATCCCTCACAACAGCGACAGCCACTTATGAGGTACCACAGAAGTTGGAATGAAGTTGCTCCTGCATTTCTGCAGTCTTTGACAGTGATGCATGAGCCTGTAACCTTGCGGAGAATTTTTCACCATATTAAATAATCCTTAATCCCCTTTTAAACATACAGCCGGCTGACAATGAGACCGGCCAATGATGCATTAGCTTAGAAGTCAAACCCTGCAAAAAAATATAAAAATCAATGAGATGCTCTCTGCTCACTGTAGCAGCTCTTGATAAATAAAGAGCACTTGCCTGACCTGGATCAGATGAAAACGGTGCAAGGTGGAAAGATTTGTGGCTTTTGACCGGGTTCAGTCTCGTCACTCCTCACTAGATCTGCCTCACTTAGAGAGAGTGTCAGGCCAGGCTGCAGGTCTAAAGCCTCAAATATTAAGGATGAGAGCTACTCCAGAAAAAGCCTGGCTCCAGAGCTGCCCAGTGGAAGCTGTGAATACAGGTCACTGGGGCATGTTCGCTTGGACTGACCATGTTCCTGCAATATTAAAAATGTTGTTCTACTAAAAGCACAACCTAAATTAGACACAGATTCCTCACAAATAAGATACTTACACAGCTACTGAGCTGTTTGATAATATTTTTATAACAAGGAAGGAAAAAAAATTGTGCCTATAACTGTGATTTTTTTTATTTTTTTTTTACTTCTGGTAACAAACTTTTAATTAGTTTTCTTTCTTGCATATAGTGAGAGTGCCTGAAAATGTGCTGATATGTAATGCCCCCAGACTAACAATTCTTTTCATCCAAAAAACCCTATTGCTTGACATCTGCTGCCAAATCAGGATTTACATTACTGCATATGACCTGAATTGAGGCCAATTTTTTCGATGCGATGAAAAAGGGAAAAAAAAAAAAAAAACCAACAGTCATTTACAGCCACAGTTTAGCAGAAAAGACAGACCCAGTTCCTCTTATTGCATTACACTCACTCCATTCTGACTTTAGCGCACAGACACATTTGGTCTATCTTTTTTCACCATCCAGTTCATTCACTCCGCAGAAATACTAACGTTTTTTTGTTTTTTTTTTCAATTTAATACCTCCGACCTTAATACTTTTTTCCTGTGTGTCACGCTGTTTACTGTGTATGACTTTTATTCATTGCTCTTGCCCATTTTACTAACTGCTTTCTGCTCAGATGCAGCCTGTTCAAAGAGTGGAGGTCATCTTAAACTAGAAAGCTTGATTTAAAAAAAAAAAAAATCTGCTTTAATTGCATACAGTTTTAATGCTGCGGTGCAACAAGGACAAATGTGGCTGTGGCTGTTGTCTGCAAATACAAATTAGCAGCATTATTTTTCACAGTGTTTGCCAGACAGAAGGGATCCTTTCTTGAAAACACGAGCTGTTTTCGGTCATTTACAGACAGCATTTACAGCCTGATATGTATGTTTACCTCATAGCATTGATTAAGTACACTGAACTTTGTCACATTTGAATTTAAGTGGCTTCTACTCTGTATCAGTTTTTTTTCTTTTTTTTTTTTTTATCTGTGGCCTGTCAGAAGCCATGTTTTTCTCTCCCACTGTTGTAAGTGGATTACTAACTAATCTCTCAACCCTGTTTGCATCAAAATTACTCCCACCTAGGTGGTACGCCAATTAGAGGTAAGGATGATAAAGTGTGTTGGAAAATATCACATCCACACCATCCTCTCACCTCCATATCAGACCCCTGCACCCCCCCCTCCAACCACCACCACCTCCCCTCAAATGCAACATCACCGGGTTCATCCACACTGTCAGCGCCGACCCCACCCTCCTCCCCTTCTCCCCCCGCCATCTCTTCGCAACATGTTTTGTCTGCTGTCTGCTCCTTAACAAACAAATGATCACCAACCCAGATGTCAGGAGAATGGAAATGCAAAAAGCAAAAGTCCAAGGTGTTATCTTGTAAATGAGCTTTTTCAAGGCTCTTCCTTTTTCTGATAGAAATGAATCACGTTCATGAACGAACACACACACACACACACACACACACACATTCATATACACACAAACAAACATCTTTTTGACTTTTTAGCCTCCCCTCTGGCTTTTTAGCGAAAAAAAAAAGGGGGTGAGGACATGCATTTTTAAACCAAAGGCCACCGTCTTTACAAGAGGATCCACCTGCTTCCTCCACACTGCCTGAATGTAAACCCAAATGTTTGCATTTGCATACAGCCCATGCAGCACCGCCTCTGAGCATGGGAACACAATGCCCGCTCGTGATTGTTAAGGAAGCTTCAGCCCCTTTTTATGGTAATCATCTGTTTTTCCCCCCCAACGAAGTGAATTTTCAACTTCAGCAAGGTAAATAGTGGACGTCCGGGGCAAAGTGGATGCATTTGGAGCTATCAGCTGCCTGTCTCACTGTCTGTGCCTCCATGGCTCCTTATACAGATTATATGCAATTAGCTGTTTAACTCCTTATGAGTGAGGGCAGCCCGACGGCGATCTCCGTGCCCTTTATTTTATTTCTTGCTCAGAAACAGTGCAATGACCTTGTAGAAGATCCTCCATTGTTTGAGTAGCTGAAAGTAATTGAAGGGGTTTAGCGTTGAAGCTCTTGACAACTGCCATAGCAGTAACCTTTCTACATTCCTGTGGTACTCATACTGTTTTCTCCCGGGGGGGTGGGGGGATGGGTGGGCAGATTGACAGATTGGTGACAACAGCATTAGTATGCAGGTGCTTGTCAGTGCTGAATCAGACAGCGATGAGCTCAACATGCAGAGCAAAACACCTTGGAGAGATGTGTTGTCATGAGAACTCAGGTGGTGTTACCACATGTCGCTGCCCCGCCCTGTTTCATTTCTTCTTTTTTTTTATTTTTGGTCTCGTCTCGTCTCGAGTCAGGTCCCCTTTTGTTGGTGGTGAACCTGTTTGTTACATCCATCTCATACTGCATGATGTGAAAGAAAAAAAAATGTTTCCTGACATCATCGTCTGCTGAGTATTTTTGTCATTTTCAAACTGCATGGTGGCTGACTGCCTTTCATGCTCGTACCATGCTGTTATGGAGACGTGATGGCTGTTATCACTCACTTGTGACATACATATACATACTGCTGGGAGAAGTAGATTTGTTTTTAAACACACATTTTTTGAATTTATGGGCTGCAGGTGAAATTGCTGTTTAAGGTCTCTTTTCTCGTCTCACCAGTCAGCCATTTGGCTCTCAGTGATCATATGATGGTTATGGACATGAGGGGTCAAAATGTCCACACATTACAGGTCTCCAGGGATTTCATGTTTTGTTAGAAACAACATGTTAGCCTTCTGCCTGATGACTACAGCTACTTTGGACTGTGAATACTAATCTAAGCCATCTGGCAGAGGTGTGCTTCCCCTGAGGGCTTCGATGAGACATGGTCAAACAGTTGACAAAAAGAAAACAATTATAATGTCCCTGCTAAATGCATTTTCAACAGAGACTGAGGAAAGATACCTGCAGTGGCATTTGCTTTGCAGAAAACTTTCCACCATTAAACAAGAAATAACTGGGAGTAACAGTTTAGTCAGCAGTTACATTTACTTTTTATTTGCTCATCTTGGAAAAATATGGATTTATATGATTTTGACCAGCAGGATATCTGAAAAAATGTTTACCCTTCGATCTAAACTTTAAATACTTGCTCAGACTAGCATTCCTCATAAGTGCCACAACTGTAAACGATGTCCTTTGGTTAAACTGTGTAAAATACAGATTGAAATTTGTTAATGTTTAACCACAATTTGGTCATTTCTTAAGATGTCATATTAATTCTTTTGCTTTTTGGGGGGGTTTGTCTGCAGTACAGCTCAACTTTAATAACCCCCATGACACAAACACTTGGTTGTGACATGTTATTCAGATAATTAATTAACCCTCAGCGAGGGTCTTTTCTATTTTTAACATAACTGGGCAAATAATCTGTTAGTGTTTTCATTAAACTTGCCAAATCAGCTAAATGCTCATGTAGCCGTAAGCATATCCTTGACAAAACTGTGTCCATGTCTGAGACACTTAATTACACATGAACTGGGTTTGACCAGTTGACTACAGGCTCTCTTGTGAGTCTCTGTACAGATATCTGCTGTGGTTTCATGCCAAGTTACATCTCATACTCCACAACTGTCAAGACTGCTAAATTTGTTAATCCTCCATGCAGGAGCTCTGCAAATTGAGAACAGCGAGGAGTCCGACCAAGGGAAATATGAATGTGTTGCCATGAACAGTGCTGGGACCCGTTACTCCTCTCCGGCCAATCTCTACGTACGAGGTAAAGTCAAATGTCTCTCACTTCTTTTCTCTCTGATGTTTGCAAACCAAAAAACTCACCTTGTAATCCTTTAAAGCTTCTTGTCTGTTTCATTCTAAAGGTCATTTATTTATCTGTAACCTTTCATCTTTATGCCCTTTTCTCCCTTTGTACCCTCAATAATTCTTCCACACAGGTGATTTCAATTATTCTAATTTACTTATTTTGGATGGAAAGAGCTCTGGTTAGTCTTTGTGGAAGCGTGCAGCCTGTGTTTTAACATCCTCTCCCACTTTGCTGTTAGCTTTACTGCACTTGCCAAGGTGGGGCATGACACACCTTTACGATTCTTATTGGTGCGTGGAGTAATTCCCGGCACAGCCATGCCCACTGTCAACCTGAGCAGAGTCCTCATTATCCAGAATAAGTGAAAACACCTGTGGAATACAGAGTCTTTGATTGTGTGTGCTTTTCCACATTTAATGACAACATTTATTCCACTTTTTTCTTTCTCTTTTCCTCTCCTTTTAACCGATTCTCTCACTATTATTCTTGCCTTGACACCCCTCCCATACCAATAAGCTGAACTAACCTCAACCTCCTGTTTGGCTGCAGAGACGACCAGGTGTGGCCTCTGTGAAAACAGCTGCATTGAAACCGTTTCCTCGGCTGGCATTGAAAACCTTGCCAAGTCTCCTTTCTTTTTTTCTTTTTCTTTTTTTTTTTTTTTGTTTTGACTGTATCGAAAGGCTCCATTATTCCCCCACCGCACAACCCCAGAGCACATACAGGCACAGAGGGTCTGGAGTTTCAGGGTTTGTTTTTGTTGTGGTGTCTCCATGAGCAGACTAATGCAGGGCAAGGGTAGCTCAGCACCTATCCTGGAAAAAGCTGGTATAGGGGAGAGAGTAGTCTAGGTCAGCCCCTGCGGATAACACCACCCTGTCTGATGTACATGAAACAGAATAGCTGCTGCAGTTGTTAGTGTGGGTGGAGGAGGGAGGGGAGTGAAAAGTGTCAGGGTAAGAAAGAGACGCACTCAGCTATCACTTCATAATTTTGTTAAAAGCATATACAGCAGTGTATCTTCGAGGCTATTTTATGGATGAGCGGTTCTGTTGTCTGTTTTTCCATTCATCAAGATAAAATAAGTGAATTAGCAGTCGAATGTTTCCCTTTGAACGCCGACAGAAAATAACAAACTGCTGCTTAAGATGTCAAATTGAATTAAGATTACTATTTTTTAACGCAATTTCCTCTCACTAAGATGCGTGCTACTAATGTTTAGCATCAGATTTTTCGTTATATGAGAGTATCCAAAAAGACAGGAGCTCCTCCTGGATCAGAGAAAGTGGAGGTAAAAATCATCCTCGAGGACCACAGCGGCATCGAGTTTACAGATTAAACACTGCGGGCTCCACAAGGTTTAGATCTTAAATCTTGAAAGGGGGGAAGGTAGTCAGGCAAACAGCAAAAGCGAGAAAGGGATATAAGTCTCGTCTATTAATCAGGGCATGTCTGTCACAGGTGCAAGCGCAGCCTTTTCTTCTCCCTCAGAGGTAATTACAGTAGTTGTGTGGCGCGGCGCCAGCATGGCCCCCAGGCCCAGCCAGTCTCTAACACCACCCAGGTAGCTGTCAACCCGTTGGCCCTGACACCAACTATTCCGCCAGCCTCACCACACCAGTGGAGAGATAGAAATCAAACCAACCGTAACCTTTTAAAAGTGTACTAGTCTGGAATGGAGAACAAAGACTCCAGCCATGTTTTCACTTCGTCTTTGTTACTGCTGCGAGAATGAGGAGACGAGACCCGGGGCTGTGCTATCACCAGGCTGCTTGATTGGGTTTAAAACATGAGGGACTCGAGACAAGTGGCTTTTGACATGCCTCTCTTCCTTTCCTGTTGTTATATGTTTGGGTTTTTTTTTCTTTTATTCTAAGACACCAGAGGGGGGATTTAGAGGCTTACAATGCCTGCTCTCAAACCTGTAAACATAACAAGCTTCGGAAACAAACAGGTCATTTGACAACTGTTAAACTTTACTCTGCTGATGTGCAACAGCAGGCGGCAAGATTTTGGTTGATTCTAAACTTCAATACAAAATCAAAATAAAGCTTTTAATTCCACAAACAATGATAATTGTGCAAATCTTGCATAAAATATTGCAATTAGATGCTGATATTAGCTATGTTTCAATATTACACTTTTTTTTTTTTTCCTCTTGAGTAAATGATAAGAATGTTTCACTGGATAAAATATGGTGCCATTTAAGATTTTTATCCTCACTAAGTAAGACAGGCTTGTAGGCTTGAAATGTCAATAAAGTTAACACTGCTTGAAGAGAACATGTGAAAAACATTGCGTTGGAAGAAAGAATTACTGTATTATTCTCAATCAGCAGCGTTTTAACACCCGCCCCCATGCACACGCAGGTACACATCTGTCGGACTTGCATTACATGGGCTTGTTTTGGGTTGGTGGTTTGCATCCTGCCAATGTGTTTCTGTTTTTTTCCGCTCACCGCTGCTACCTGATCCAACTTCTGTGTGCAGGTACACAAACATGCTGCCAGCACCACCATCACCACCCTTGTCTTGACATTTTAGAGCCACCAGAGAATGATGTCCTCATGTTTCTTAGTGGGAGGGAAGAGACTGAGGGAGGAGGGGTTGTGCGGGTGGAGGGTCCGCTCACGGATTGTTTTTCCCATCCTGTCTGCCCGTCTATTTATGTCCTTCCATTTCTCATCCATTAAAAGCATGCGTGCGCTCGTAGGTGGGCAGGTTTGCTCACGCCTTCTTCTTTTTTTTTTTTTTTTCTCGCTGTTGGTTGGTGTTGGTGACCCTTCTCTAAAGGAGGACTCCGTCACCACGGGCAGAATCACAAGCATCCTGTGAGTGTGTATGAGCACTCATTTGTCAAGCGCTTATCCCACAACGGAGGAGGGATGTCAGCTTCTGTCTTCTGGCTCTCCTTCATATATCCATATGACAAGTCAATATGTCATCGAGGATAAAGTGCTGCAGCCAGGCTTTTTCTTCTACCAAAATATCTTCATGCTGTTGTGTGTGTGTGTGTGTGTGTATGTGTGTTTGGGAGGAAAACTAATCAGTTTAGTCATTTTTTTAAATCAACAGTTTGTCTTGAACTTGGAGGGTAAAGAGTAATTGTTCAGCGAAAAAAAAAAATACTTTCTTGCATAAGTGGGCAACATTTTCAGTATTTTCACACCTAATTTATTTGCTGTTTTTTCAATATAATATGTTTTGAGAGTGTAATTTGTTAATTGCACTTCCAAACAATAATGATGCCAATTAAAAAACAAAAACAATAACACTCAATCGATCGTAAAGGTGAGTTTCCCTGCCTTTGTTTACATGCATTACCTTGCCTATCAGTGCCATGTCACTGACCTCCACTGTGTCGACACAAACGCTGTCCTGTTTCACTGTGCTGTTTTCCTCTCCACTCTGTGTCTTCTCATTCCATCGCTCACCTCCATCACATCACTTCATCCTCTAACAGATCAGCGTGAAGGTTTGTCAGTTTCACTTTTAACTCCCTCCCTTTGCTTTAAAACAGACTTTAATTGAGGTCAACCATCCTTTACAGCTCCTCCAATGAAGACACCGATAACCCCTCCCTGAAAAACCAAAATATCAATAACCCCCCCCTTGTTTACAATAGTGAAAACGTGTCCTTTTGTCTACTTGTTTGCATGAATCCTTGAATAATTCTTGCATGCCTCCAACACCACTCCCCAAACCATGTTTAATTGAGCCTTGCAAAAACACAAAAGCAGTCCCTGTGCAGTTTGCTTAAGTCATTATTAGATCTCTGTTGTGTTTTGTGGCCGTAGATTCTTTCCTACCGCACCCATAATGTCACTGTCAACCACATCCACCCAAAACCATAGCCGTTTTTCAACCTCAGACTTTCCGTCCGCCTCTTCAGGCCCATCAGAGGTATGTGATGGATTACTCCGGTATTCAGGTGGCCAACGGATTTGTCAGGTATTTAGGCAGAAACACCACTGCTCTCCCACTGAGGGACATGGGTATCAGAACTGACAAAGCCGTTCTCAGGGGATTATGCCTGTTTTACAGCCATGGGCATCCACTAACCAGTGACTGAGGGATTTGATAGGCCCAAGTTAACCTAATGAGAAGACAGGCATCGCCCCCCCAGGTCCTCACGTGATGCTGCAGCAGGGGACCCTGCAGGGAAAAAACATGTTGATTATATTGTGTTGCAAGCCTTTTTTAAAGTCACATCTGCTTGTACTAAATGCACTGTGTAACAGCTTTAAATTATTCAATGGAAGCAAGTGGTTAATCTCAGGGGATTTGGTTCCTTATTCAATCATTTACAGACTGAAACACTCTCCGAGTTGAATGATTCATGACATTGTTCAAGAAAGAGCTAATGTTTTGGAAATTATCTTTTACTTGTAGCATCTGCAAAACACTACTGTGCAAAGAGCTGACCTATGGAATATTTAGGAATGAGTTGGCAGTGTGCTGACAGGGGGATGATCAGCCATCATGGTAGCCCAGTGGTGCTGCCAGGAAGCCTGGGAGCCCGCTGACTCCGTGCCAGTTTGCTCAGATATTGATTGACTGAACAGGTTCTGCTATCCTTGGGCACTTTGTCAAGGCAGTTAAATTTATAGGTATCCAGCAAGCAGGCAGGCGGATTGGAGACAGGGCTTATTTTGTGGTTTTGATAGAGTCCCGCAGCCCGTCTCTCCAAGCCGTTCTCAACAGGAGAGAGGCTTCAGGGGAATCGATAACAATTACCTGCCCTCTAGTCATTTTGTTCCACAGCACCTCTCCAAACTTAACCGCACGACATGAATTATTCACAACATTAAGTGTTCAATATACACAGGCCCCATTGACTGACTGCTCTTAGCACTGTTTAGTCTATGGAATCATGAAAGAATAACAGATACTTTGAGCTAATGGTTTTACATTAGGGCCACTTCTCTCAGGTTTCTCTTTTTCATAAGCATATGTTGTGAAAAATAGCTGCACTCGGAGAATATTATAGTTGTGTGAGAACACACAGGTGGCCACCAACATTAGTGGAATGCAAATGCTTTTTGCTCAAAACACTCAAAAGAAAGTCTGCGGCGGATTAGTCAAACTGGAAATCAGACGTTCAGTCATGTCTGTGAGAAAATTGGACCATGTTCCTCCTTTATCCTCTTTGTGCAGTGCACTAAGGCTTGTGATCCCATTCCATATCTCTCTTTAGCTCCCTTGCATGCTTAGCTTGAGAATGTCGTCCTGTCCCGTTCCCAGGCTGGAACATATATGATCTCTCTGATCTTTGCATTTAAAAATCACTTGTCTCTGAAAGTCAGGAGGCAGATGTCATGGCTGATGTTAATCTCTGTGGACTGTCACTGTCTTTGTCACTTCTTTCCCGCATGAAACCATCCCTCAAATGTAGTTACATAGTAAAAATGTCCCCTCTTGTTCACTGAGTCCTTTTATAACCTTATTTATATCAAGCATCATCATAACTCTTCCCTAAACCCATACAGACTTTTCACAGATCCTAGTGTTTTTTTTCCACACAGCCTCTGAAAAGATTAGTTTTATATAAAAATTCAAGTTACAATATATCTCAAATATCGTATAAAAATAACTTAGAGGCCCAAATTCAAAAAGATGTATGATTCAGTGTGTTTTCTGACTCAGACTTTGGATATTAATATTTTTATGAAACACTGAGCCAAGTGGTGCAAGCCTGCATGATTGTATCAGTTAAAACAACTGCACCAGGTCTATTTACAGCACCTCAATTATTTTGGGAAAATTCAGATGATTGTGAACCCAGTCCCCATTACTGTAGTGTGGTCCAGAGAACCAGGCTTTTCCTGACTGGAATCTCAAAAGGTGCTTTTGTGTTTTTTTCCCCATTTCACCACATAATGAGGGGAATAACAAGCATGGCTATATAGCAACAACGTTCTGGTTCAAATTAGATCCACGAGGGAGGGGTGAAGGGCGGGGGAAAGGGAAGGGGGAGGGAGAGTCTGATTTGAAAATCCATTTTCATGGAGACTGGTGCAAAGGACCAATTACAGTCAAGGGTTTTTTGTTTTTTTTTACAGGAGACACAGATAGGTTGTAGCACATTAGGTGAAATGAGCAGTGATTCTGCAGGGATAGTTTCATACCATCCAGTTTAAATACATAAAACAAGCAGAAGTAGAACAACAACATAAGATTCTCACTCAGGACCCCAAAAATTTTTTAGCTCGGCTTAATTTTAAAATCAAGGTTGAAGAAGTCAGAGCTTCTCTTCATATATTCAGCACATACTGTGGTGATGTTCAGCATGTCATACATTTTAAAGGTCTGACACTGATGGATGTTCACATAGCCACATCAAGTTAGGTTTTCCTTACCACGTCAAGTGGATAAGATTGTTGTTGGTGCCAGAAAAGTCACCAGAAAAAGATCCAAAGTGTGTAAATATGACAGGCATTTCTTGTGCATCTTTATTTAGATAGAAAACAAGTCATATGTAAATGCTGGCTGCAAGTTTATTCTGGGCCGGCTTTTCAGTATTGCATGGAGCCTCTGCATCGGTGTTTGCCTTGTCCCTGGCGACGTCGACGGGCCCTTCTTGTCTCCATGGGAACCCCCTTTTAATGTCAGCCTATCTGCATATCAGAACTGCACAAAGAGGGGGAGAGAGAGAGAGAGAGCGAGAGAGACAGGCTGAGCAGAAGGAGCCAGAGAGAGGGAGGAGAAATCAAACAATGCCATCTCCACAGGGTCCCTCAATGATGCAACTCTCGCTACCATTTGACACTTTGACAAAAGAGGGCCAGACATAGTCTCCAGCAAAAACTGGGCTATTTTTTTGATTATATTCCCTTTTGTAGGCGAGAGGATAAAACACCCCCTCTAAGTTTTCTTGTGAATTTCCAGAGCCATTTTGTGACAGTCCTATTATTCCCATTGTGCTCGCCTGCACATTCGGACAAAAGCAACAGCCCTTCATTCTATTAGCTGTCCTGAGTTAGCTTTTAGCCTCGTGGTGCTGTGTGGGGCATGGCCATTCATGCAATCACCAAAAAAAAAAAAAAAATCATCACACTCACCTTAAATACCCCACCTATTCACTATTTTCTGGTTCTCCTCTTCGTCCTTTCAGTGAGAAGAGTCCCACCCAGATTCTCCATCCCACCCACCAACCAAGAGGTGATGCCAGGCGGCAGCGTCAACCTGACATGCGTGGCCGTGGGCTCGCCGATGCCCTATGTCAAGTGGACTATGGGCCAGGTGGAGCTGACCAAGGAGGAAGAGATGCCGTTGGGACGCAATGTGCTGGAGGTCACCAACATCCGCGAGTCGGCGAACTACACCTGCGTGGCCATCTCGTCCCTGGGCATGATAGAAGCCACCGCTCAGGTCACCGTCAAAGGTATGAGACGTGTTGTGTTTTTTTTAATCCATCTATGAGTTTCTGCTGTAACAACGCGAACTCTGCTGTCGATCTGAGTCACCCGCAGATTTCTAAAATTTCTGATAATGGGTTGTTGAGTGAAACACTTTTAAATGACCTCTGAAAGTTCTTGTCCATAATCACCGCTGGCCCTGCGCTGTGGCCTGTGGGTTTTGTTGATACTGAGAGCTAAAAAATTAACGGCTGTTGCTGCTTTCAGCTCCTTTGTCAATAGGAATTGATGTTAGGGTTTGTGTGTGTTCTTCGAATCTTTTTTTTCTCTCTCTCTCTGTAGCACAGTGTTTGTGTGAATGTGACTCTGGCCACTTACCTGTGCGTATGTGATTATGCGAGTGTGCTGTCTAGCCATCGCAGCCTCTCTTATCAGTTGTCTTGTGTATCGATCCCACTTTCCACCCTGCTGATCAATACACAGAATGTCACAGTCATTTAGAGGGACCACAGCAATACAGACCTCCGTCTTAAAAGAAGCTATAATGAAGACTCTCTTGTTTTGTGTGTTTGTCGTATGCTCACAATGGGAACCGCTCTTGCAATTTTATTGTATTGTCAGTAATGACCAGGCCAGTTACAGGACACAAAATTAGGATCTCATTCTGGCTCCTCTGTTCTTTTGGAGATATTGGCTGCTGACAGCACTATAAGGATTAGCCTCTGAAACAATCATTTCAGTGCTATGATTTACAGAATGGAGACATGACCTGTCATGTCTTCTCTCTACAAAAGCTCATTTTATCTGTATTGTGCCTACATTTTCAGAATCATTGTAGCAAATGTGTCAGATGTTCAATTTTTCTCAAATTGCCCGCAAGCCTATTCTTAAGATTAAAGGTAATACTCTGCTTCTTCTTTCTTCTCAGCCTTGCCAAAGCCTCCAACCTCCCTCATTGTTACCGAGACCACAGCCACCAGTGTGACTCTCACCTGGGACTCTGGAAACCCAGAACCTGTGTCCTACTACATGATCCAGTACAGAGCCAAGTCCTCAGACAACGGCTTCCAGGAAGTGGAAGGTGTGGCAACCACCCGTTACAGCATTGGTGGACTTAGCCCCTACTCCGAGTACGAGTTTCGTGTCATGGCTGTCAACAACATTGGCCGCGGGCCACCAAGCGACCCTGTGGAGACGCGCACCGGCGAACAGGCCCCCTCCTCGCCACCTCTGCATGTCCAAGCTCGCATGCTGAGTGCCAGCACAATGCTGGTCCAGTGGGAGCCGCCCGAGGAGCCCAACGGGCAAATCAGGGGCTACCGGGTCTACTACAGCTCGGACCTGACAGCTCCTCTCAGCGCCTGGCAAAAACACAACACGGATGACAGCAGCTTGACTACCATCTCTGGCCTGACTCCTGATATCACCTACAGCCTCAGAGTGCTGGGCTTCACCTCTGTAGGTGACGGGCCTCCTTCTGACATCCTGCAAGTCAAAACCCAGCAGGGAGGTGAGCTGCTAACCACTGTGTGGCTTAATTAACGTCTTCATGTTAAAGTGCATTGGTAAAATTTTATATTTAATTTTCTGTATAGATATGACAGATATGATAGGCATGTATAGTTAAATGAGGGTGGATTATTTTACTTGGCGAGTTTGGGGGGTTTTTATGTACCTTCAGCACATAAGAAAGGGCTCATTAAGCTATCTGCATATTATTCTGTCTTTGCCATGCAAATGCCTTCCCATACAGTCAGTTTAAGGGAGATTGTTATTGCTGCAGACACCGTGAAGTACATTAAGCATTAAAAATGTGCTCTTTTTCTTCCTTTTATTCTTTATCCCCTGTCTTCTCACCCCTCTGCACCCAGTTCCCGCCCAGCCGTCCAGCTTTGAGGCTGAAGCTGAGCTGGACAGCCGCATCATGCTCACATGGCTCTGGCCCGTACAGGACCCCATCACCAAGTATGAGCTGCAGTACTGGGAAGCCGGTTCGGACAACAAGGTCAGAATAACAACATGAAGTTATAACTATTTAATGACCGAGTTTTCTCTCCTCTTTCGTCAGCTATCTTTTGTCATGCCATCTATCTATCTATCTATCTATCTATCTATCTATCTATCTATCTATCTATCTATCTATCTATCTATCTATCTATCTATTTTTATTTTACATTCTTCTCATATTCTACAGTCAGATTGCACACGAGGGAATCTTGCCCTTTATGATGCAATTTCTCCGAATGGAAAGCCCCAGCTGAAGCAATGTTATTGTAGTGATGCAGTCAGTTTCCCAGCTCATGAGGAAGATTTACTGTAAAAAAAGACAGCCAAGTTGTTCTGTTCTATCTCTCTGCGTTTTAGCCCTTCGTTCAACTCTGCTGGACCACTGCACCAGTTGTAAACTAGACAATTTGTTTTTGTTGGAGCAAGTTGCTCTCCGAGACGACTCCGTCCTCTGCTTTGTATGCATGCAGGAGGGGGAAGAAATAAGTCTGGGCTTTAGGATTTCAGCTGAAGATTACAGTATTTCCTCCCCGTCAGAACAATACAACAAATAATACCCCTATAGATAAACACATAAGAAGCTTTGTGTGACTGTTTTTTAATTCGGTGGTATCTCTCTCTCTACCCCCTTCAGATACATGTGACCTTCAACCCAGCGGGCTCCTACGCTGTCGACGGCCTGAAGCCCGACACTTTGTACAAGTTCTCGCTGGCAGCTCGTTCTGAAATGGGTCTCGGCGTCTACACCCAGCCCATCGAAGCTCGCACCGCCCAGTCCAGTAAGTCCATCATTACCCCCACCTCCACACACGCACACACTTTTGCGTGGTCTCTCTCATCTTTCTTATCTCCTTGTTGTCCACTAACCACTAATTTTGTAAAGTGAAAGCCACCCACAGCTCAGCTGAAGCAGTTTTAGGTCCGGGCAGCACATAGTTACGTTTCGTAGGGCTAAAATCAGACAGCGTTGGCAACTTGAATGTCAAGTCACTTTCAGCACAACATAAACTGCTGACAGTGCAGCCATCCCGGTCAGCCTCACGCTTCCACCACCTCCCCTCTGTCACCAACACTAACCCTCCTGTCCGTCTATTTGAGGACAGGCCCTGAGTTCAGTGTCAAAGGTACGTTCGACGTGTCTCTTTCCCCCCACATCCGTGAGCTGTTCTCTGTTATTTTGCCTTATATCATTATGTGCTTTTACAGTGCCAGCACTCAAAATGTCACTCTGCCAGCTGACTGCTGATTTTATTTTTGCTGTGGTGGCACCACGCTTGTACCAGCTCACCCAGGAGGCTCTTTTGCAGTGCATTTCTGCTTTGCGCACATTTTTTAAAAAATACACTTTGGATTTACATGGATAAGTGTGTCTGTCTTACTGTTTCAATATAGAGGAGTGTTACAGTTTTGTTGGAGTTGTAAGAACTGAAGTGTTATCAGTCCTGTTACTGGTTTTTATTATTAGATCTGATCATTGTTGGTGCACTTTTTTAAAAAAAAAAAATACCAAAGTTATATTGGTACATTTTAAATAAACAGCTTTTCACATTCATGAAAGCAATTCCAAACCGAATCTGCCGGATAAACAACAGGATCACTATGGCTGCAACACAAGAATAGAGAAGAGTACAACAGACCTGACAGAAGGTATTGATTTCTATTTTCTGAAATCTTTCCCCATTTGGACAGACAAAAATCATAAAAGTGCTAACACCTCTGACAGCCACAAAGTTTTATAACTTACAATCGAGATCAGAAATGGTTTTGGGTCTTATTCCCCCTGTCATCAGGGGATACAAGGACACAGATTTTGGTGAACAGAATTTTGATTTCATGTGGCAGGAGGTTGATGTGCATTAAATAAACAGCAGTCTTTGAAAGGTTCGGAGGCACAGAAGCAGTGGGGAAGAGTGACATTTTGTAGTGCTGCATTTAAATTTCCAGTTTGTTTTTTTTTTTTGTTTTTTTTTTTTAAGATTCAGAGCAATGAACATAAATGAGTTGTCTTCATATTTGTTAGGCTGTGTTTTTGTGGTTAAAGGTGCATGTAATAATCAGATTTTTACGAAAGGTTAGCTCCAAGACCAGAAAAAGACACAGGATGGAAACCAAGTCTTTTACAGTTATACAGAAGGTAAATGCTGGATAATAACTGAACAGAAGTAATTTTGCAGTGAGACTGTTAGTATTTTGCAAACAGTAGTATATTAAGAAGATATTTGAATAATGATTTGTCAAGAAAAACACAAAATGCCAGTTTTACATTTGTAACTCCTTAGTATATGTGCATATAACTTAAATATATATGGTTAAATAATCATGCATTAGGAAGAAGGAGGGGTAGATAGAGGTACCTTATCTTCTTCATCTCTGTTTTTATCTCTATTTTAAGCTCACTCGTTGTCTTGCTCATTTTTGCCTGCGAGGCTTCTGTATTTCCTCTGGTGTTGTCCTCCCCACATCCTGGTTTACTTTGATCTAGCAGTTGTTGTTTTTTTTAACAGGACCTTAATATCAAAATCTATTCAGCAAATCATCATTAGTGTTTCGATTCAGTCTGTCACCTTTTTGAGACGCACACGGTGTTGTCAGGTCTGTGTCGTCCTCCGTCTGTTCTCATGTGGACCAGAAACCATCTGATGAGACTCATCTCGCTTTCCATTAAGCCACCAGTGTTTTGTGAAGGTGGAGTTCTGGCATTAGCTTACTGGATTCATGTTTGAGCTAACCGTTCATTGCTCTGCTTATTAAAAAAGAAATTTCATGAGCATGCTTTGTAAGAACACCTTGCACACCTTAATATTTTTTCTTCTTAGTTCGTATTAGTTCATTTTTTTCTTAGTTCATTCTTTTGAAGAGGCCTTTTTGTGGAGTTCAATAAGTTTTTGATTCAGTTAGATCCATAATGTATGAATGCTACTGTGTTGGTTTTCAGTGTTGTTCTTGTTCCTTAGTTTAAAGGGGACCTATTATGCTTTGGCTTACTCTCTGTGATATGAATAATGTTACCGCCTCAAAATATTCGTGAAAAGTGTCGCCAAATTTTTAGATAAACAAAAAAATCAGGTGTCAGACTGCTCTTTTTTCTTCTTTGACAGTGACCTGGCAACGTTTTCTGCTCAGCCTGTTCACTGGTCTGCTGAAGCCATAACATGCCAACAAAAGCCAAGGACACTCCCATGCAACACTCAGTCTGTGTTAAACATGGGTGATTTACTGCAGTTCCAACCAGGACACTGATCCGGATCAAATCTTATGGAAAAAAAAAAAAAAATGTTCTGGTTTTCCTTTTGATGTCCTCTGGCTGTTTTGCATGAACGATCTGAGATTAATTGAATTTTCTAATGATAAGAAAGCTTTAGTTGTGGCAAAATGTAGCTGCTAGCAGCTGCCTGCTTTAACACAGTT
Source organism: Acanthurus leucopareius (assembly GCA_029814765.1). NCBI lineage: Eukaryota > Metazoa > Chordata > Actinopteri > Acanthuriformes > Acanthuridae > Acanthurus > Acanthurus leucopareius. The sequence continues at coordinate 7,510,528 of JAQMCX010000009.1, read as the reverse complement.
TGCTTCGCGCTTGTTAGCTCAGTTAGTCATGTTATCCAATTAGCTAACTCTGCTTACTTAAGTCTGTCTGCCCTGAGCCTGAAAGCCTCTTGCAGGCATAGACAGAGGGCTTTATCAATATTATTGATATGTTGCATGCCAATTTTTACCACAATTAATTATGGTAAATTTCTTCAATTCTGAATCTCTTTATTGAAGTAACAATGTTGGTATTGCAATCCTAAATTTGTGTAAAGTATCATGTTAGAATGAGGTTTAGCTTGCTGAAATCACCTGACCACTCTGGGTTTGTATGGATCGAACCCAGTAATTCTCCTGGTAAGAAAACTTTGGTGCTTAGTTTGCTGGTCGATCCATATGTGCTGCACCTCAGCAGGCTTCTGGAAGTTTATCCTGTCAGATGAAAGCAGGCTTTAATGAAGGGGAGCCTTAAAGAGGCAGGAGCTTAGCTTGGTGTTTCAGACACAAAATGAGCTCTGGGGCTCTATAAAAGGCTAGTATGAGATAAATAAAGAGATTTTCTTAACTGTAAATCATGCAAAACTAATATTGTGGCAACACAGAATAAAAGCACAGAGATGGAAATAGCATTTTTGGTCCCCTTGAAAATTATTCATTGTTTTTTTTGTTTCCTCTGGACTTGAGAGCAAAAATATTATAACAAATAAAAATGTTATATTTATAGTTCATATTTTTTATGGCCACTACTGAAAATAATTTAATATTTTTTCATACAGAAATATTATTACAGGCAGAAGGTGTAGCTATAGATTACCAACCCTATATAAACATGCTATGTCACATTACGTTCAGATTTCATGCCTACACATTAAATTAAAATGGCTCATTACTGTCTTTTTTGGCCAGTAGTTTTAATAGCAAAACCATATTGCAACAACATTGCCAGTTAGATTCTAGTCTTTCTAATCCAAACGTTAATGACAGAGCAGCATGTTGATGTAGTAAATCTGGGCCATTTAGGAATTTGTCCTAACCAATAATCATAACAATAATGTTTTCCATTGCGGTCGCCACAAACCAGATGTTGACAATAGCTGGAGTAACCGTTATTGATTAAGAAATCATAGCTTTATGTACATTTTTGAATAGCTCAGTGTATCTTAGCTACAGCACTGAGCAGGGTCTGACAAACGCTATTTTAAAGCCCAGAGCTTCTGCATCAGTGTGCAAACACCAGTCAACACTGTCAAGCACTTATTCACACTCTCGCACATCTATAGCCGCTTTATTGCTCCCTCTGCATACTGCGAGAGGCAGCATAGAGGCCAGTTAGGAACAAATTATGTCTTTATAAAAACATTGCCTTGTAAAATTTTGGCACATTTTATATTCTGTTCAGCCTACCCTGTAGTTTCATGGTCTCTCACATAAACGCCGTGCCAAATACAGCTTCAACAGTAGCCTGGTAATGTGTTTTCGCAGCCAATCTCTCAGTCCAGAGGCGACATTCTGTTAAGAATGGAAGCTTTTTGTATTCAGTATAAAAAAAATAAACTGTTAAATTAAAACTTGTAAAGTAATATTTTTAAACTTATCAGATGCGCTGAGAGTAAATGATTTGTGAACCCCAAATGCATACAAAGTGACTCAAAAAAGATTTTAACTTCATGTTATTAGAGGACAAGTCCAAAACATGAAAAAGACATACTTGGAATTTATATCCAATCAGAAAAGGCTTCGTTCACCACACACACACACACTTGTTTATTTATAGAAGCATTACAGAAGCATCAGCATTGAGTTCATACATAAACATTTTTTATTTAAATGACTAATATCAGTTTCCATAGCTTTTATTTTCCCAGCTGGATTTGTAATGTTTATCCCTATTCAGGCATCTATTAAAAAAAAAAAAAAAATGAACTGCATGTGATAATTCAGAATATGAGATTTGAAATTGCAATATTGACTGATTTACAAAAAGCTTCCAGTTTTGCCTTTTGTTTGCTTGTGTTTTTCGTTTATTTTTGTGTTTGCTTGATCCGTGCCCCCCTCCGTGTGGTTGTGCTCCCCTCCTCCCCCTACAGCCCCATCCGCCCCCCCTCAGGAGGTACACCTGGTCAGCCTGAGCTCCACCAGCCTCAAGGTGAGTTGGGTGGCACCGCCCGCCGCAAAGCGCCATGGTGCCATTGTCCGCTACACAGTCAGCTACCAGGCGCTGTCTGGAGAGGACATGGAGCGGCATGATGTGACGGGCATCGGTGCAGACGCCACAAGCTATGTCCTGGAGGGCTTGGAGAAGTGGACTGAGTATCAGGTGTGGGTAAGGGCGCACACTGACGTGGGCCCGGGCCCTGAGAGTGCCCCAGTGAGGATGAGAACCAAAGAGGATGGTAGGTTAACACCTCCCCTTGAGCAGAGTGCTCTCAGACTCTTCACTTCTCTGTTGCTTGGGGCTGCCTGTCACTATTTTTCTTCACTCTCTTCAACCACTACTGCACATTTCTCTGTGTCCTGTTGATCAATTTTAAGTTAATGAGGCGATTGTGGTGGCAGAAAGGGTCACTTTTTCTCTTTTTTCCTCTCCGCAGCTTACTCTCTGCAGCTTTAACACTCTACATCTGTGGCAGGTTAAGGCTCATCACCCCGAGGGTCTTTGCTCTGCACCACTTTCCTCTGCTTTCACTGTCTAAATGCCTTCTTGTTTTCTTTCTCCTGTTCTAAGGAATAGAAGTGGAGCAGAACTCCCTCTCTTCGTTCCATTGCTCTTGCCTCCTTTTTTCCCCCTCGTTCCTCGTTTTGTTTGCAGTCTGATAGAGAGCAGCTGCCCCTAAGAGAGAGTCGTCTATAATTAATGTGTTTGAAGTCTGGTGCATACAGCTAATTTCATATCAGAATTAAGGGCATAAGAGACATCGCTAGACCACATGCTGTCCTGCATATGGTATTTTGGGGACACAGTAGACATAGAGGGTTTAAACAGAGTAGAGATGTTTTTGATTCATGACCAAATCCAGAGTTACGCTCTTCTACAGTGAACCCAAGTCTATAAAAAAACTCCGGAGTCATTATTTTGATTCTTCATCACAAAACAGTGAACTGAGGGGAAAACAACTCAGCTTGTTTTGACTCTTTCCTTCTTTCTTGTCTCTCTCTTTCACTGTCTGCTTGTCTTTTTCTGTTTGACTCTCACTCATTCTGCTTTGCTTCCCTCTCTTCCCATTATTTTCCCTGGTTTCCAGTGCCAGGAGCTCCCCCCAGGAAGCTGGAGGTTGAGGCCATAAACTCCACAGCAATCCGGGTTACCTGGAAGCCACCCCTACAGGTGAAGCAGCACGGCCAAATCCGAGGCTACCAAGTCATCTTCTCCCGGCTTGAAAACGGCGAACCGCGAGGCCAGCCGAACATCATGGACGTCGCCCTGCCTGAGGCACAGGTACTGGATGATGCCATGCTCTCGTTCAGTCCTTCTCTGTGTCTCTTTCTCTGTCTACAGGCAACTTTATGTTGATTTTCCCTCTGTTTTTATCCTCCCTTGTCCCTGTATTCCCTTCCATTCTCTGAGTCCACACTTAATTTCTCCCTCACCGGTTGACACACAGGGAATTTTCTTTCTGTCGACTGCAGAACCCCCCTTTTCCTCCACCCTGGCTTTTTTTTTTTTTTTTTTTCATCGTTCTCCACATGTGACATTTGACTCTAAATTGGTACCCTGCTCCCACAGCTTTGGATTAGCTGTCATAACAAGATCCATTCTAATTCTACAGTAATAGCTATTAAATATTTTATATGTAACATCAGGATGGGGCTTAGTGGAACCAATGCACCTCTCTTTGCGGTTTTAGCGGTAATACATATGCACTGCCTTGTTACCATGTTTATAAATTAGTTTCTTTTTTTTTCCCCTGACGCCGCCCTTTACACATTAATGCAGGCTGCTCCGAATTGCCCAAAGCTGTGTGACACCGTGGAATGGATGACAGATTGTAATCCTTAAGAGGGATTCAGAGATTCATGAATATCTTAAAACTAAAAAACCCACTCTCACTCCCCCCCCCCTCTTTGGGAGAAGAGAGACCAGCTTAAGAGCCTTTTTTTTCTGATTGTTTGCCGGGAGAAACGTTTGCGCAAACACGCATTCACTCGCACCCTCGATGGCCTCACACAGAAACATCTCATTTGAACAAGTAAGCACTTCCTGGCCTGTGGTGAGGAACACCACCCAAAACTCTGAGCAGTCCCGCGTGCGTCTCTGAGCAGCATTTGCTGATAAATGCTCTGCAGCAGCACTCAGGGAGACCAACTAGTTGCTGGTTCAGTTCCCAGGCAGTCGACACCGCTGCGCCCTTAAGTGGAGCCATTAACCCTCATTTGCTTCGGCAAACACCCCGCTGTCTTAAGTCTTATCAATTCAGAAGGGAAGCGAGCAAAAGTCACCTTGAAATAAAGTGTGAGATCTGCTACATCCCAATTGATGCTAAGAAGAATCCCAGTTCTGCAAAAGGGCTTTTATTGGAAAATATATGTTGAGCCACCCAGGTGGTCTATCTCACGTTTTACAATAGAAATTTCTAGGCATAAATTATATAAAAAAAGTTATTTGGGCCATATAGAGATGAGAATAAATTTGACAGAGAGGCTCCAGCCAAGAACTCTGCCTTTAACTCCAAAGCACAGTCGAACACCTTTGTTTTACAGCAGCATTTCTGGCCCCTGCTGCTGACAGTTAGTTGTTATCTGACTGTGTACTGGAGTGCCTGACAGCCAGGACGCCATCGGTCGGTCTGGAAGGAGAGAAAAACATGGTGGCAGCTTGTCTTCTTGGAAGTGTTTTCCTTATGTCGACGTGTTTAGCGTGACTCTGTTTTATTGCGCCGTGCAAACTGAACTGAACATGACCCTACCTGTTGTGCAAACAATACTCCCCGCCATGTCTCATTTGTGCCAGGTTCACACAATAAACACAAAGACACACTGCAATTTGGCGCTCAGCGTAGCTCTCATGTTCCAGTTTGTTGTCCAGGACACTGCTCAAACTCAGCGTCCCCTCCCCTGGCAGAAACCTAAATTTCTCCTCCCTCCTCCTATGGCTTTTCCTTTTTTTTTTTCTTCCTCGAACTCCCTTCCCTTTATCTCGTGCCCTCTTTTTGCACCCTCCTTGCCTGAGAAGCCAGTTGAGTAAATACCAGAGGCTTGCGTGCAGGTCGGTTACCCTTGATTGAGTCATCTCAACAGATTGTTTTCGGTGAGACAACGCTGAGTAGCCAACCTGTAAGGACCTGCCCAGGCGTCATTACAGACCACACAGTCTGCAGACGCTCCCTTCTCCAGGTTCCCCAAACTGGTTTTAGAACAATCCCTCCCTTTCTAACACATATTTCCGTTGACTGACACCAACAACAAGTGGAAAAAACAACCCAGATAACATGAGCAAACACGCTCGCTGCTTAGATCAACCTTGTAGTAGGCGTTCCAGTTGGCCAAGAAGAGTTCGTGACTCATCCCAGACTCATGCAAATCCCTCAAACGCACACCTGTAATTGATGATAAATAAAAAGGGAAAAAAACAATTTTCTTCTACCTTGGCACATCCCATAATGTTTCTCCCAAGAATTTGCCTAATGTGTTGTGAAATCAGTTCCATATCCACCCTTTCACCTGCATTAGATGCACAGTAAGCCTGCCTGGAAGAGAGAAGGAAATAGAGATTTTCCAGGGCTCTTGCAACAGAACACAACCTCACCTTAGACTTCAATCACAAATCTAAGCCGACTGATTGGATTGCATATTCTGTCAAAATCGCTATCACCTCTCCCCTTGTCTTTATCTCACTGTTTCTGGCTCCTTCTCTCCTCTTCACTCTCTCTCAGGGTTAGCTGAAATGCTGGGAGGAGAGCTAGAAAAGCTTGCCTGTGCGTGGGCGGGTTAAGCGCCTCTTTTTCTTTTCAAGCAGGAGCCCACACAGCGCCCTCATTTCCCTGCTAAATTTAAACCAGAGGCCATGTTAACTCTGATGTTATCGACCCCTTTTCCACCATTTTCTATTGGGAAAGTGGCCTGAACCTGAGTGGGCAAGTCCAAACCACATAGCCGGCTTCATCACTATGCACTCGCAGCAACCTCTAGGCTCATGTTTTTCATATATCCATCTGTAAGAGGCGGCAGAAAATGGAGTGATTGAGTTTAAAGCCATTAGCCGCTGTCTGCGCTTCTATACATTTTTCTGCACAAGTTTTGCCCTCCTGCACAAGTTTGCCTTTATTCAGCACTACTTTTCCAGGTTCATTTTGTTTGACCACTCATGCGTTTTTGTGGTGTGTGTGTGTGTGTGTGTGTGTGTGTGTGCATGTGTGTGTGTGTGGGAGCGAGCGAGGCGATGCTTCACTGCCTCTATGGCCTTCGCTGCCTCGGATTGGAGTTGAATGTGAATCGGAAAAAAAAAAAAAGAAAAGAAAAGAAAAGAAAAAAGAAGCACCTCAGCCCGTTTCACTCCATCAATCATGACAGCTCCTTCTCTTCCACATCACTCGTTCCCCCCTCGTTCCCACTTTTATAGCCACACATCTCAGCCCATGTCATCACATTTGCATTCACCCGCCTGCAAATTATACCGCTCCGTTTCCACAAACGACGCTTATCAGCAATGATGTGTTTTCAGCTTGCGTTGGCATTCGAAATATAAATGGGGGATAATTTATAATTCTCCCGTGGATTTAAGCAGAAAGCAAAAGCAGTTGCGATAGAAAGGGATTAAGCCCAAGATGAGATAGGAACTCTTGCAAACCTTAATGTGTTCACTGCTCTGTTGACACACTGAGCGGAGTCGACGGTAAACAAATTAAGCAATTAGGCACGTCACAAACTGTTATTCATAGAGTTAAGTAGCAGCTGTTCTTAAATGGTACTATTTAGTGCCCTGCTATGTCAGGGGAGCATGAGGCAGCAGTTTTTAATGCGCCGTGTGTATCGCCAAGTTGCAACTGGGACCATGCAGAGGCCGCGCTCATGCTTCAGCTAGCTGGTTGGTGATAAAGACTCATCCATAGGGAGGAGGGCAGAGAAGTTGGGTCTTTTGTCTTTTCATATGCCAACAGTCAACGGAGGATGATGAACATCGTCTCTTCAGTGAACAATAAACCAGCAGAGTGTAAGACTCGACCTCGTTTTTTTTTTTGTGGAAGTCTGTCATCGCAAGAGGGAAAAGTTGAACAAGCAGGATGACTTCAACCGCTGATGAGTTTGTCTTTAAGGCACGAGTCCACTGAATGAGCTTCAAGCTCTTCTTCCTCAAGGGATAATTGATCTAAATTATAAAAATACATGTTTTATTAATTTACCCTAATCGTATGGAGGATATCTGTAGTACATGGATGTAATTTAAAATTTGAGATGCGAATCCGCCTCAGCTGTTCAATAAATTGATGAAAATATGTAATTGCCCTTTTTACTTCCCAATAGTTGGATTAATATTTCATGAATCATGAGTCCACATGCATAACATCAAACAAAACATAGGAAGAGACATAATTTCTTCAAGAAAAAATATGTTAATTTGCTGCAGTTGCTTGTTTTAAGTAACCTTTTTTCAGGGCCTCCCAGGTTTCTCTTTAACCATTTAACTAAAGAAGAAATGAAAGAAAAAGAAATTACTTTGGTGATTTAACAACATTAATTTTTACAAATAATCATCTCACTAAAGGGTAGTTTTCTATTTTATGATAACAGCTGCGTACTATTTAAGGTTACAATGAAAGTCTTTTCTGACAGTGTTTTGATGTTGGACTGATGGCCCTTAATGTTGTCTGCTGTGCACTTTTCCTGCTGCGCTGTCATTAACTTGACAGACTGAAAGATTTCATAACTGCTGTTTTTATTACTGTTGCCAGCAGAAAAAAACATGAAATTGCATTCACAGCCAATGTTTTCTTATTGTGGCAGACAATAGAAATCTAAAATATGGATTTTTAAATTTGGACAAATAAAATCCTAACAATGGATTGATACCAACAGAGAGAAAGAAAACAAAATGATTTTTTTTTTGTCATTTGGGTGAATCAACCTTTAACTAGAGCTCTTTATTGTTCCTTCCACTTTTCTCTGATCCCAACGTGTCCCAGCATCACCGTCTGCCTGTCCCCTTCATCTCTAGCAGTGTCCCCCTCACCACCACCACCACGGCTGTCTCCCTCAGCCTCCCCTCCGTCTGTGTTCCCCATTTTGTCCTACATCAGTGTCACCGGTGTCATCTCCCCTGCCCCTTGTCAGCCGGGTCACCCATCAGTGAACTCCTCTGCAGCGACTGAACTGTGGAGCGAGTTGCTGGTAAACACCAGCCGTTGCGTTCTGCATCGATGGGGTTTGATGTCACAGGGCTAGCATAGCAGCACTGGTAATAGGATTTCACGCTCGGCACCGACGGAGCCCTGCGGCACGAAATGGGCTTTCACTTCCCCCGGGAATCACTTGGCCAAGCACAGCGAGCAAGGAGAACATTTTGAAAACATATTGAAATGTAATGAATAAAAGGCCCTCCCTCAATTTCGGGAAAGGAAAAGAGGAAATGCTTGAGAGATTCTGCGTAGTTTATGCTTCATCTCCACAGTCAGATCGTTATCGCAGCGAACAGAGGTGTTCTGTGATTAAGGAAGGAAGAGGTTTGTATCGGACTCATAGGTAATGAGAAACAAGGCAGTGCATCACAAGCAATAAGGAGTTTCACAAACGTTGCTCAACTTGGCTACACAATTTATTTTATGCCACTAAGCGTGTCCTCGTTGGTTTTACTTGTTTTTTTTTACTCCTTCTCTTCTATGACACTCTCTCTCCCTCTGTGTTTTTTGTCTCCTGCATGACTCTGTTGACACCTACATTCATCTGTCTTTGAGTGAAAAAAAGACAAGCGCTTTTTTTCCCTGCCTGTTGTGTTGTCTCTGACTCATTTCTCTCCCCGCCCTGTGTCCTGTGTCTTCTCTCCCATCAGTGGAATATTGAAGAGTCCACCGAGCATGTGAGTAAGCCTCGTGTGTGCTGCTGGGTTGTCTTGCAGGGCAGGCTCTTCTCCCATCTGCAAATTTTTGGGGGGTGCTGTGTGTGCTTGTGTATTATGAGTTATTTGTGTATATGTGTGTGTGTGTGTGTGTGGGTGTGTTTATTTCTGTGTGCCATGCCTGTAATCCACTGGTTACTGGTGTGAAACCACATGAAAAGTCGTAACCCCATCATAACCACAGCAAGAGGTGTTTGTCCTAATGATTCCTGGTTTATATCTATGTGTGCGAGTGTGTGATGATGTCTCAAAGCAACCATAACCACAAAGCAGAAGGATTATTCCCGCTGATTATTACGTACAGCTCTAATATTTCAACATTTTTACCTTAAGAAGAACTCGAAGCAGCGGCCGGACGTTCGCTCTGATCTGAGGCTCCCACTGCAGCTCGCATGCAGCGCTTTCCTCCATCATTGAGCACTCGGTGCAGTCAAAGGCTGTGTGTCACTGGCTGTCCCAGTGTGCCGCTGACATTAATCAGGCTCACCTAACCTGCTGTCTCACCTACTGTTCCAGATGACATGTCTATCTGAGGGGAGGAACTGTGTGTTTTATCAGCTTCACACATCTCCGAGATTGCCACCAGCCTTTCATGTTCTTTTCATTTGCGCGGATGGCAGCTCACTGTTCTATGGCTGTCATGCAGCCCTTTTTGTTATGGCTTATTACCTCCTAGACGTCATATTGCAATGGCATAAATGCAGAGCCGCTTACTGTTCCTACTCAGAAATTCAATAGAAACCTGCCAGAATAACATACATTGTTTTCAGCATTCAGACAAAAGAGAAGAAGCCGTGTAGAAAAGGTTTATGGCTTTTCAGAGAGCACATCAATGAGTTAATTTGAGCAATTTCGTTTACTTGTTTCCTGTCTGTCAGAAAACATAGAAGACGGGTTAATCCAACCAGTAACTGCCCGCAAAGGTTAATACTCGCTGAGTGTTTTCATGCATCTGTTTATATATAAACCATCTTTTTTTTTTTTCTTTCTACATCATTCAGTGGGATGTGCGCAGATCATTCTATTTATTTGATAACAGCCAGTTAAAGAGAAATCTGTTTGCACATCACACATGGCCAGATTCCTTCAGCTACACCCACATGGCATGAGTCAGGCTTGCCTCCTCTCCCTCTTCTCTTAATGTGTTGATTAACACCTGACAGACACAGAGCTAGACGCTGTCAGAGGAAGACATCTGTTCACACATCTTCGTTATTTCTTTAGCAGCGATGTTTCGGCAATAGCAGTCTGTGTGCCAGGTAACTAATGTAGTGTGACTAGCCACAGACAGATGTCAACAGCAAAAAACATTAGCATTTCTTGTTGACCCATGGCATTCTCACAGGGAGCAGAATTTTAAAAACTTTTTTTTTTTTTCCAGCAGATAATTATGGCGATTTTAATGCAAATCAACACAAACTGTACACATTAGAGGTGATGCTTTCAAATGAAAAAAAATGAATAAATAAAAAACACCTGAAGCTTATATATTTCTTTTTAACAATGAAGCCCATTCTTCCTCTGGAGTTTTCTACCCTAGTGACGATGTGGGGAGGCTCCAACAGAAGAATCCATTTCTCTAACTAGTCGACTTGATAATCTCTGTAATGCCCTTTGGTGCTGCTCTAAGCATTTGCTCTAAAGGAAACTTTGAAGGCTTGCTTTTTCTATTTTCTGCTGAGTTTCAAAAGTGTTACTAGACCCAATTTGACCTTGCCAGAATAGGGAAAAAAGGGATTTCTGTGGCTGCCAGTGCCGAGACTGTTCAAGCTATTTTGTATGATTAAAGTAATGAGACTTCCACCATAAAGTTAAAATGGTTTTATGATACTGTAATTTAGCATTTTCTCCCCGTCTCTTTTAAAGGCTAGCATGGGAGCACCAAATGTCCCTTAAAAAGAGGGGCAGTTAAAAGCATTGTCAAACAGAGCTGGCCTTATATTGACTGTTAAATGTTCTTCTATGGTTGGGAAATTAAAACTTCATTAGTAAGAGAAACAGCATTAAAGCAAAGCCGTATAATATTCCAAGAGGATGGGAAGTTTGCACGGAGTTCCGGCAGGAAGGCTCGTAGGCATCGGCGTATTCGTCCTCTCGGTGGCCCCACTCAGAAACAGACAACTCCAGCATGTGTGCTTAAGCCGCAGGCATTAATTTGTTCTCCGTATCGAGTGTGTGCTCATGTCTGCGTGCATCATTGTGTGGGTGCACATGTGCACATTAATGGTGTGTTTTACAGCGCATGCATACTTCAATGTGTGTTTATATGCAGTGTATTTATGTACATCAGTGAGTTTGTGCTTTCATGTATGCGCGTGTATGTGTGTGTGTGTCTGTTTACATATGGGCTTTGTTCAAGCTCAGAGTGTTTAATTCTAGTGTGTGTGGGTGTGTTTTTTTGTTCAGACTGATGCAGTCTGGTGAAGTGAGTGCCAGCACTGCAGCAGGTTACCAATAACAGTTGTTTGCTGTTTCTCTGCTGTTTGTTTATTCCTGACTGTTGAGTTACTGATGTGTTCGACCACCTCAGTGTGTCTGTGTTTCTGTGTATACACTTTTCAACATTCAACCCAAGTTACATGAGAGTCCAGAGAACAATCAACACCATGAATGGAGCTCCATAATCTAAATATAAGTCCGACTTTTTACAATCGATAAGATTTATTGAGAGTTTTCACGATAGCTCCCAGAGTCGGAGGTGAACTGCAGTATTTGGGGGCTTTTCCAGACTGCAGTAGAGGGATGATCCTGATCTCCTCTGGTTTAGCCTCGACCTCATCCATGAAGCAGACATGAACACTGACACACTGGTGATGTCCAAGCTTGTTTTGTCGGTTTGTTGGTTCATGGGTTCAGCGTGTGCCTTATATACGGGGGCAGGAATTTTTCTTGATTTAAGAAAAGTTCCTGGTCCCGTCTGTGTGCCTTAAATACTACCAATGTTTTGTTTTCTGTTTTAGGTAAATTGATCAAGAAACTACAAGCTGACAGAGAGAAGGGTGTTTTTTATTTCATTATGGTTTCCGTTGGTGTTGTGTTTTTCTCTAAGGGGAAAGCAGCTTGTGTGAAAAGGGGTTTGTGTTTTGTTTTTTTGCCGTTGAGGCGGTCTCACTCAGGCTCACTGATTCCTTTTAACCTCTGACCTCATGTTTTTTCACGCTTGTAGGAGGCCATCATCGGCGGACTGCAGTCTGAAACCACCTACTCTGTCACTGTGGCGGCGTACACCACCAAAGGAGACGGAGCTCGTAGCAAAGCTAAAGTCATCACCACGACTGGAGCAGGTCAGAGTCAGTTTTTATCTGGGTTATTACATAAAAACACAAGATGTGTGATGACTGTGTGCCGTGAATGTTGTGGTATTATCCGGTAGACTTAAAACTGATAACCCCTGTCTCCCTCTTTGATCAAAAGATTGTCCGCATGACTGGAATACCGTGTTAGTTAAAGTGGGATGCATGCATGTTACTTTTAACCTCCGCACTGGTTCACATAACCACCTGCAGTTAAAACGCTGTGAGCACGACAAGCAATCTCCATATGCTGCACTCTAGTTTGGCTATGTACTTTAATCTTTAAGTGTGAATCTCTGTATTTTCTTAAAGCAGTAGGAAAGCAAAGCTGTTTCCTCTTGTCTTCTCCCATTTTACCACTAAGCTAAGCTAACAGGCTACTTTCTCTGGCCGAATATTTAATAAACAGATATGAGAATAGTATCAATTTACCTATTTAACTTTTTACTGAATAGAAATTGAGGATATTTCCCAAAACATTGAACAGTTATTGTAAATACTGTCAGTGTTTAAAAATGTTCCTGTGTTGAGAAGAGTTGCTGCAAAAGCTATTTTTTTTAACACCAACTTTAATCTTTTTTCAGTGCCAGGCCGGCCCACTATGATGATCAGCACCACCATGGGCAACACAGCGCTGGTTCAGTGGCAGCCTCCGAAAGAAATGGTGGGTGAGCTGATGGGCTACCAGCTGCAGTTCAAGCGCACAGATGAGGAAACCTACACGTCACGTGAGCTCAAGAAGGTGGACGACCATTACACTGTCACCGGGCTTCACAAAGGCGCCACCTACGTCTTCCGCCTCAGTGCACGCAATCGTGCGGGCATCGGCGAGGCTTACGTAAAGGAGATCAGCACCCCAGAAGATGTTCCCTCGGGCTTCCCATTCAACCTCCAAGTGACGGGACTGACCCAGTCCAGCACCCAGCTGACCTGGGACCCCCCACTGCTGGCCGAAAGGAACGGCAAGATCATATACTACATGGTTGTGTACCGAGACATTAACAGCCAGCAGAACAGCACAAACCGCACAGCTGACACCCACATGACTATCCACGGCCTTAATCCTGACACAACCTACGACATCCGGGTGCAGGCGTTCACCAGTAAGGGCGGGGGACCCCTCAGCCCCAGCATCCAGAGCCGCACCATGTCGAACGGTAGGATTACTGGTCGAACACATGGCTGACATTTATACACAAACACGCAGGAGCTGTTTGATATGGAAACATGTAAGCGGGGTTTAAGACATGCACACATAATCATTACATACTTATTTCAGCACATCTACACACGCAACAACGTTTGTGAGCAAAAACAAGAGGGACGCTGCATCACTTTCTTATTTTTTTGAACACCATAAGTGGCTCTTTGTCAGCGCCGCGTCGTTCTCATCAACTACTTAGTACAGTACAGCACTTTGTTTATTGATTTATAGAGTACTAATCTCATTACACGCTACAGTCACATTACCATGCTGCCTCAACCCTCCTCTTATTAGTCACGAATCTGAAGTGAACCCAGCATGCAACTCCTCATGCATTTTATAATCTTATAAATGTAAGATTCTTCCTCATAACTATTCGTTATGATGTCTATTTTTATACCCATGTTTTCAGTTCCACTGCCACATACATTTATTGGTTATTGCGGGGATCTCCGCCTGTTTCATATGTGTTGTTGCAAACAGGGCGTAATGAATGGAGAGGCTTAGGGAAATGAAGCCTATTTTTATGTGTTCTGTAACCGAGCGTGAATGAGATTGTTGATGTTCTTCGAACCCCCCCTTCGGCTTGTGAAGTTTGATCTTGAGGTTCTCACTGTTTACTGCTGTATTGCTGTACAGTGGTGTGAAATAGACTCTCCCACATTCTGTAATGTACAAGATGTCACGCTTGAGATATTAATTGGAGGATTTTTTTTTTTTTTTTTTACCCTAGATTTTCCAACCCTAAACTTCGGTGTCAAAGCCGTCACGAAAACATCTGTTCTTCTCACCTGGGATTTGCCTCCAAACTACAAACCCCAAGTGCCTTTCAAGGTGAGTGCCAGACTTTCAGCAGTTGTTTAAAAAATCCACATCCATTTCCACAAGGACAGGAACATTTCACCATGAGCACGATTTACATAGACTTTACCTTTGTGGGAACTTTTTAATGGTTTTATAATCTGTGGTTTAATGTGTGGACAGTTACTATTATACTATTATATTTTACAGGATTTATTATTAGAAAGCTATTAAGGTCACCGTAATATGAACACAGTGGATAACATGTGCTACACTTGTACTGTATTTTTAAATTATTGTACTGCAGTGTTACACTATTAGCTTTTAACACTTTCACCAGGGTGTGATGCAGTCACTTTTCCTGTATGAACAGAAAAAAAAGCCAGATTCATGCTCATTTTTGAGGTGTAATAATCTGTCAGAATGACATTATATCAATTCCCACCCAGTAATGGATCAAAGACAATTTAAAGTCTAAAAAAAGAAAAACTATTAGATATGCTGTAGTTCCGTGAGCAGGTTTGACACTGAAGCACACACTCGATTAGATGTCAGATGAGATGGGTGACTCTCGTGGGACCGTACTGCTTTTGTCCATGTTTGAGTCTGTCTGTGCAGCAGGAAGTAAGAGCAGGGACTGCTGCATTTTGTGGGAAGGATACACATTTTGTGTTTTTATGTTAACTTGCAACCGCAGCTCCAAGTTCTCCCTTGTGTGCCCACAGATCTTGTACAACCAGCAAAGCGTGGAAGTGCAGGGGAACCTGAAGAGGAGGCTGATCACGCAGCTGCAGCCAGACACAGACTACTCGTTTGTGCTGACAAGCAGGGGCAACATTGCTGGGGGTCTGCAGCAGCAGGTGTCCATCCGCACTGCCCCTGACCTAATCAAGACCAAGCCCAGCACACATCCGGCTCAGGGTGGCAAGATGACAATCAACCTGCCGAAGGTCCAGCCCGCCACACATGTCAGGTCAGTGCTGAGACACACAAGGCTGAATGCTCGGGCTGGATGTGACTTTGAACAATAATCAACCAATAGATGATGAGTGTTGCTGCTACAGTGACCAAGCTTTTCATCAGGATTCAATGAAATGTGCTGCGTGATGCCTTCAGGCAAAATCTGGAAAATATTAAGAGAACTGTGCTGTTTCCAATTAGTATGAAAAGTGTTATTTCTCAAAAACTAATAAAGTGGTAACGTCTAGGTAACCAGGAGTCACCGTCGGTGTACATCATTCATCTTGATGTGAATTTACATTTAATTTTACTGAACAAACACCACAGAGGCCATCAAATTTAATAACACTGCGAGTAAATATTGACAAGGAATCAATATGTGCTTGACACTTTGGGGCTTCTTCAGGTCCTTCACCTCTAAAGACTCACTTAGCGCTAAAAAAAACATTGTTGTTTGACTGCAACTCTGGAAACTAAACAAGCAGCACAAGATGCACACTTGTATCAAATCAATACTAAACCTGTTTTCAAACTTAATGCTGCAACTTTTAGCGTCAGCCATCTTCACACAGCAGCTGATGATAACCAAGACTTTTAACGTCGGGTCGAGCTGTATTATCTTTGGACTCAAATTGCTGAGGGCAAAATTGTGCCTGACCTTGGCAAGTAATGCCTTTCGTTCAGTAACACACACACACACACACAGACACACACACATCTGAGTGAGGGGAGTGCACAGGGTTGATTGGTAAAAAGATTACAGGGCTGTCAGAGCTGGTCAAGCTCCAGCACAGATTGACAGGCGAAGAGTGCACGTGATTGAGGATGGGAGAGTGGAGGTGTCTGTGTGTGTGTGTGTGATTGTGAGTGTGTGTGTGTGAGTATGTGAGGGGGTGAGGAGTCTTGTTCAACATGTCTTCTCCCACTCCCGGACTTGACTGACTGTTGAATCACAACAGGCAGAGGCCCGGAGTGAAGTGTGGAGATGCAGCTGCTCTCACTGTCAGCAGCAGCTGATTTTACAAGCAGTTGAATGCCACAGTGGGGAAAAACTTTGAGCCGAGTGAAGACAGACTGGGGGAGAACAGCCAGAGAGAGAGAGCCAGCACATAAATGAACACACACATACACAGACACACACACACAGATATTGTTTCACTGTGTATTCAAAAGCACATCCCTCCATTCATTATCTTATCCCTCAGTTTGACCCTAAACTCCTACATATCTTTCTGTCATCTTTCTTTTCCGTCTATTTGTGGTCTTTGTTATGATCGCAGTGCAGGAACACACACGAGTAGTCACATAGCTCGTCCTATTAACCTGAGGATTCCTCTGAGGATCTCTATTAGCTGAAGGCTCATCTTGTTGGTATAGTGTTTGTTCCAGTCTACATGGCAGATGTTCTTAGTGATTAGCCATTAATTGGAGAATGCAGTGCCAATCTGCTGATGTTCGACCTTGGTGGGACCTGTACAAGTTTTGAATTCAGCCCAGCAAGCCTCACAGTGATAGTATGTCTTTCTAAATGTTTGACTGTGTTATTAATGCACTTGGCCCGCTTTGATCTCAGCGTGTATGCGCTTCAGTCCGTCTTCACACAGGCTTTATTTTTCTTGGCAGGTGGTACTACATCGTGGTGGTGCCGGTGTCTCAGTCAACACGGCGGTGGAAGAATCCAGACGAGATGGACCTGGACGAGGTGAGTGCCAGCCGGTGGTTGATTGGCTAATGTGCAAAGGTCAGGGGTCACCCGATAGCATCTCCTGTTCCAACTGGGTAGGAAGTCACTGGTTGTGGCTAATTAGCTCTACCCTCCTGAGCACAGGGAGGGGGGGATGGCAGTGCAGAGGGATTTTAAACAATGATTCACTCAGGCAGGTGGGGAATGTCCTGATTGGACGCCAGCACTGCAGACAGCATCCATCTGCTGCAATCTAACAGTTTCTGTGCCCGGAGAATAATCTTATATAAACATTAGTGTAAATATGAAGCAAGTCAACATTTTTTATACAGCCTTTAAGAAAAAAAAAAAAGAAGTTGTTACACATTATTGCTCCTCCTGCATATTTTTCTTTATAGTCCAAACAAAGTTTTACATAAGGTATTCAAATGCGGATAAAGATTTATGACCGTCTCATTTTTCTATTTGAATAGAGGTCCGCTTTGTCCACAAGAGAATTTCAGCCAAATGACATGACTAAATATTAATACCATCATTTTTAAGTAAACCGTGAGGCTCGTCGGTTTGAAACGCTATTGTTCAAACTCCCCGAAGAAATAACAGAAGAGACCAAGAGAGAGAGAGGGATGGGACTCCCCGAGTCATTAAACACTGAGCAGGCCATTGTCTCCTCCCTCCGACATAATGATTTAATAAAGCTACATCTGGAGCAGCACATGAGACATCACTGACAGAAAACAAAATGCTGCTGAAAACACAATGCCGCAGTGCCGTGTGCTCCTGCTCATTTATTAACCAGGCTGGCAGTCATGCTGAGATGGTGTGCTGGAGCAAACACTAATTGCTCACTTCTTAGCTCGGCTGCATTGTTTGCAAAGTTCTATCAGTAAGCAGAGGGTCTTTTAGCTCTGCAGAATCATTATCTCTTATTTGGAGGCTTGGTGAGAACCAGACCCGGTCATACAATGCTAATGCAAAAGTTTACTTATTATTTTGTTTATTTTAGATTTTAGGATTTGATGATGGTTAGTGAACTCAGTTTCACTTCTGCACAAAAAGATAATTAAGTTTGGATTTTTTTTCTCTTACATAAACTTTTTTGATTGTTGATAGAATTAAACCTTTTACCTCCATTTTAAAGTTTGACGAGAAAATTTACCGTAATCTTTTTCTTGCTTGACCCCCAAAAGGAGATCAGACTTCTGTGTCCACTTTGTTTTTTTGTTGTTTTTTGCTGCCAAACCTGACCTCAACCTTTGCTCTTTAGCTGCTCAAGTCAAGTGAGGTTCCTGTCCTGAGGCGGAGACGTCACCTGGACTCCTCCAAGCCTTACATTGCTGCCAAGTTAGTTTCACTGCCGACCACCTTCACCCTCGGGGACGAGAAGAGATACAACGGCTTCTACAACAAACCCCTGACCAGTGCGCAGGAGTACATCTGCTTTGTCCTGGCTGTTCTCCAAAACGAAGGGGCAGATAGCGCTGCTAATTATGTAAGAGACACGCACACACACACACACACACACACACACACACACACACACACACACACACACATGCACACAGAAAAACACACATTAAGTTAAACATGTATGTGCTAATGAAGGACAGGAAACAGTTCACAGCAGTACAACTAAGAATACTAAAACTCTGCAAGATCAGATGAGATAAGATAGAAACTAATTTATTTCAAGGGAAGAAGGAAAAAGTTACATTTTAAAGATGAAATATCTAAAGATCCAATATATAAAAGATACAAGAAATGTTAAAGTAAAGACTCCTCTAAATTCATTTTAAAATAAACAGAATTTACCAGTTTTGAATATTTGTTTCACCTTTTCCTTTTTTTTTTGGCCACCCTCTTCAAGTTCATCACTCAGGCTTTAATCAGGCTTCCAATCAAGCTTTTACAAAATGGCAGTGGCAAGCCAAATTGTTGTTTGTTTTTAGTGCCACTTAGCCTTTACTACAGCTGCCTCTAAAATTCATCGCAGCTTGTCCTGATAACTCCCTTATCAGCCCACAATGGCATCAGAGATCCAGCTTTGCCATTTCGGTAACCAGCCGAGCTCTGAGCAGATCTCTTTACAATGCTTATACAAGGCTCTTAGCTTTCTAAGTGGAGGCCCCATGCACTCGTCAAACAGCACTAACGCCGCGGCTCAGCTCTCCACGGAACGGTCTGAACTAAACTTCACTGCTGGAAGAATGAGAGTCTGCGATTGCTCTGGGCTCCTCCACTGCACGGGACATGCATATTCAGTGGCTGGGCCCGGGACGACCACAGAGGGAGAGAGAGAGAGAGCAGGTGCTCCATGTCCGAAAGACCTAATCCCAGACTTTTCACCTATTTCTTTCTCTTCTCCTCTCCGTCCTCTTGGCTCTTCTTCTTTCACCCTCTCTCTCTCTCTCTCTCACTCTCTGCATCTCTCTCCCTCTCTCCCGTCTTTCTCGACCGTGAAGAGAGCAGAGGAGATTGATTAGTGCGGCTGGAGTTAAGAGGGAGACGAGGGCCTGGTCACAGGGCCTAGGGAGTCTGTAAAGCAGGCCTGATTCCCTTGAAATGCTGCTTTAAATGTCCCTAAAGCCCCCCCCTCTCCCGCCAGTAATCCCCCACTCCTTCGCTTTGACAAGGGGAGGGAGAAGCGAAGGAGGCTACAGTGGGCAGCCATGATACACTTGACTTCAAAGGAGATGCTTAAACCCCATCGCTGCACAACACTCTCGCTGCACCTGCCAGGCGCACCAGGTTGGATCAGTGGAGCTCAAGATTTGTCTTTTTCTGTGTACTCCCCCTCCCTCAGCTGTGTAGGATCCTCCCACCTTCAAACTAAATCTCTTGTATTAATCAGGCTTCACTCACCGGGTGAGTCAATCAGTGTGTTTAACTCAGTTATTGATGGTTTTCTGCAGTTACTAGGTACCTAAACTTTGTGCAAATGAAAACCAGATCTCCTTAACTTTGCTGCAAACACTCTTCCACTGTGATTACATTTCTGGAAAAATATTTTTTTGACCACATGTGGACTCAAACTGGAGGTGTCACTGTGACAGGGACAAAAGGAACAACGATCCCTGCAGCCGTTTACCCGAAAAAACGACATCTAAAGTCAGACCAACAGTGTAACTAAAAAAAAGTCAAAATAAGTTGACATCTTCACCTGAGCTGGAAACTTTTTGCAACAATTCAGAGACGTGCAGACATCAAAAGGTGAAAGAGTCGGTTTCTTACCACAAAGCAAGTTTTAAAAAAACATCCATCCAGAGTCTTGTACCAAAAAAAAAAACATCCGTAGGCTGCAGCGTGATACTGTGTCACGGACTCACTCAAAACATGTCATCCTTGTTTTAAAATACAGTAGCGGATAGAAAAGAAATCCTATAACTGACCTGCTGCTGTAATAAATACAGGATTTACAGTAACAAGATTAGTGCAGTGCATGTAAACAACTTGATTCTCTTATTTCTCCCAGTAACCTTGTTCCTTGTGCATGCTGAATAAAAAACACGCTGAATTCTGAGGTGGTGAGCACTCGTAGGCTGTCATTGATTGCCGCTTAAATCCCCTAACCACACTCTTTGGGAAACTCAGATACCACAGCAGTGTTTGTTTTTGTCGCACCCAACGCGGCATTTGCAGACATCTATTAACAAACACAAACAGGTGCAGAAAGTAACACGCACAGTGAGATGGAGCAGTTGGCAGAAGCTGCCTGGAGCAGGATCTTCACCAGACCCAGGAGAATAAGACAACAAGTACTAGAGTAAATGACTTGTGTCTTTACTACACTTTCTCGCCGCCACCCAAACTCCCCCAGCGTAGATCAAACAGGACCGCCAGGGTTTAATAAGCCCTCGTATATCAATGGCCACAAGCAGCCAGCAGTGGTTGGAGAGAAGAAGAAAAGGAAGGAAGGCAAAGGGGGGATGAGAGAGAGAAAGAAGAAGAGAGTGTGCCTTCATGTCTCCCCAGCACCCAAGGCAGATAAACAAGCCGGGGGAAGTGTGAAATGGGATGATAGATGCTGG
Organism: Acanthurus leucopareius; assembly: GCA_029814765.1. Lineage (NCBI taxonomy): Eukaryota > Metazoa > Chordata > Actinopteri > Acanthuriformes > Acanthuridae > Acanthurus > Acanthurus leucopareius. The sequence goes on along the minus strand of JAQMCX010000009.1, from coordinate 7,489,551 downwards.
GTGTGTATAAACAGTATCATTTAATGCGAGAAGAGAGTGAGGGAGGGAGGTAGCATGAAATATTGTGTGATGTGAGACAGAGAGGAGGGTTTGGTTTTTTTGGAGTGAGGAAGAGAGGAAAGCAGGATTTTTTTTTTTTGCATTGTGTCCCGTCCAGCCTGTGAAGCTTGAATGAGAGGAAGTGAACTAGTGGAAAGAGGAGGAGATTGCACTAATGTGTGCTTTTTTTTTGATAAGAGAGAGGTGAGCTTGAGAGAAACAAAAAAAAACCAAAAAAACTGGAGAATGTTCAAATGTGTTTACCACAGTTTTTCTGTTTGCAATGCTATCCAGACATTTATATTCTGCTCACTCTCAACAAGAATCGGCTTTGTAGCATTAATTCTGTTGGTGCTCTGGGCTCAAAACACCCTTAACATGGAAGACTGGCTTCTTTCGAAATTCAAAAGGCTTTGACAAACAATATCAAGAGAGAATTATGAGCACAATATGTTTTTTTTCTAGCAGAGAGTAGAAGCATATTCAAGCCCTTCTTTGCACCAAGGGTGGCAGGAATACAGCCGACTTCGATGGGATTCTCTGTTCAGCTGTGATATGTCACTTTCACTCCTTGTGGCATCTCCCTCAAGTGATGCTTCCAGATATCTGGATACTCAGTATTCAGACAGCTAGAGAGGGGAAAGTGCAGTTCTGGGGCTAAACGGGAAAGAGGGTATGAGAGTTAAAATGAAGTGCAGGGGGGAAAGAGTATGAAGGGAGGACTACAGTAGGAAGGGGAAGGGTCATCTTACCTGCAGCTACATTTCTGTTCCTCATAAATAAAGGCACACTCACACACACTATCATCCTTCCCTCTCACTTTTTTGCACCTTCCTCTTCTTCTTCTTTGAGCCTGTCTCCTTCCTCCCTCTCGCTGTCTTTGCCTCTGTCATGCAAGGCAGAAGAGAGTGTGGGCTCCTCAGGCTCCCCGGGGAGCCAGTGAAGAGCGGCAGATACATAATGGGCGTCTTTGCATGTTTGTTTGTTTGTCTGGCGCGCATCCCTGCGGCTTATTTAAGCCACTTTTGGAGAGACGTGGAAGCTAGCGGGGTCAATGGCAAGTTGAAACGAAATGTGCCTGCGCTGCGCATAGCGGATTCAGTGCTCAGGGGACGGCAGAGCAGAGGCTGACTGGGAAGTTGTGTAGCCCACGGGCCAAATAGCAGACTGGATATACTGCTACTACCATAACACCTCTGCTTCAGTCTCTCTCTGTCTCCTCGCTCTCTGCCATCTCTCATCACCCACTCTTTCTCTCTGTTGTTCTCTTGCTCTTCCTCAGACAAACACTTACAGTCACACACACACACACACACACACATATACAGACAACATTCTCAGTGGCTGCGACCTAGACAAACACACATACTTGGTGGAGGCTCAGAGGAGCTCGAGAAAAAGACTGGGAAAAAACCTGACGTATGCTCAACACAAGCTCCCATACACATTTGTTTACAGTTAGGCTACGACACATCTTTTTCTTTCTCTCACTGCCACACAAACACAAATCGACACAATGACACCCATTCACTCGCACGCTCACAGGTAAACATACAGTACAGTAACTACAGTGCAGTAAAACCCGTCTGCAGGGATCCACAGCCATATACTCTCCTTATCTCCTCCGAGCAGAGATGGAGTTTAATCGAATTTTATCACATCTGAATCCAATATCTAATCCACTTTCCAGATTCGACTCTTTTATGAAATCTATTTAGAGTTGGCTTTCAATATTTTTCAAGCAACTTAATTTGTGAATAACCAAAAAACCAAGGACTCGAATAACATTTATAATTACTTTTTGTTGACTGAGAGATACTTCAGTTTTGAGTGGCAGCTTGATTACCTTTCACAGCTTGTGGCAGATAAATTGCTATGAGCGTAAGTGAATTCTTTGAACTTACATTTTTCCAGTTGCATTTACAAATATAGTAATGCCATGGATGTAATGATAAAGGCTGTAAGAGTGAACATTTTTCATTCTAGGTTCCTTTAAAGTGCTTGAAAAGCACTTGAATTTTGCTTTTCTAAAATTGAATTTTGCTGTATGAACCCTGTTTCCACACCATACACACGCATACACACTGACTCAAAGTAGCTGGAGATGCACATACAGTATATTTACATTTATGTATCTCACTGTCTCACTTACTGAGTGACTCACTCTCTCTCAGGCTTTCACCATCTCTCACCACACCATCGCTCCATTGTGATACCACTATACGAGCGCAGAGGCATTAGGAGCTGCGTGACTGAGCTTCTATCAGATATTAGGGCCGTTCAAATGGATGATCGCAGTACTTTTGCCGTGACCGACAGACAAAAAGCCCTCTCTTTTTGTCCGGCTCTCTCCTCTCCTCTCCCTCTTCCTCCCTTATCCTTCTTTGAAAGCACAGCTGCATTCATTTGTTACACTCGGGGAAAAAAAAGTTTTTTCCCAGGATTCCCTGCAGGGCCACATCCTACAGGTTTTTTTTTGGGCCCTCCCAAAGGAACAGGAAGCCTTGTGGTGTCGTCACATCAGCAGTGTACCGCCACTGTGTCGTTTCTCTTTGTTCTTGGATAATAGGTTCCTCCCAAATGCTCACAGAACAGGAGAGATCCGGGCTCATGTGCCTGGTGTGTGTGCGTGTGTGTGTGTGTGTGTGTGTGTGTGTGTGTATCCATGTGTGCAAAAGACACATGCAAAACACTGCTGCTTTAAATTACTGCTGTTATATAAAACTGTGAATCTTTTCACTTTACTTTCTTGAGTCATGGCGTGTCTGTAGCCTGATATAGGCACACGGGTTTGTGCTCACATGATTGAGACGTGCTGAAACGCTCACACGCCCGTACTGTAAGTTTTTCCGGCAGTTGCCCGAGAGTAAGAGAGATAACAGAACTATTTGACGGAGCGCAGGACTCTTTGAGCTCATCTCAGCTTATCTTTCCAATTAATATCTGCCTGTGTGCCGAAGAGCCGGCTGCTGTGCGGCTAATGATCCGGATTACCGCTGCCTGCCGCCCCGCCACTCCCGCTGCATGCTGGGAGCCCAATTCCCTCGGAGGGCTGCGATCTGTCACCCATGCCCCTCTGCACACACCCCCTCCCCGACGTGCATCTCCCATTGTCGTGCAATAGGAGACAAGCTGTGCTCTAATGAAAGATGCCAGGCACCTCCCTCTTTCTTTTTCTCATCTGTCACCTTGCTCTCCTGCAGTTGAACTCCGTCTTCCCTCAGACACTTTTCAAACGCCACATCGCGTCGCCTCATGGCCCACCCCTCACACACACACCTCCACCCCTCCCTCCCCTTTTGTCATCTGAAGACGGAGGAATGGGATGACGTCTCATTTACAACCAAGGTGGAAGCGCACCCTCACTGTCACCTCCTCCTCCTCCTTCTCCTCCTCCTCCTCCCACTCTTCCGTCACGGTGTGAACACTAATGAAGAAGAGATGAGTCCTCTCCTGTGCCCCCATTTATCTCAGTGGCCAAGGGACATGCACACACATCCCTGCCTGTCTGTCTCTGCCTCTCTCACTCTCCTGTCTCACACCTGCTCTGTCATCATCTCTAACGTGATGCAGTGCTCTAATAGAAACACACTGATAACTTCATTATACAAGACTGTTATTGTTTTTAGGAAGGTGTCTTTTGAACCGGCTCGATATCTTTATGGTTCGTTCTGCTGCATCCTGGAACCGTGGCCTGTTATTAGCATGAAATAATTTATTCTCAGGGTGCCAGAAACAAGGAAACTGCAGTGAGATGATTTCCCCTTTATCAAGGAAGACTTAGATAACTCTATATATATGTGTACATATTTCAGTTACATTTTATTAAAAATCATTGTAACAGTGTTGTAACATTAGCTTAAGAAAATACTGTACAAAAAAATTCCCTTATGGATGGTTTCTTAGGCTGCCTGCAACTCCCCAAATATATCACAACAATTTTATGACCTGTGTCCTTTTGTAATCTCAGCATCATTAAAAAGACTAATCGTGGGTCTGCTGGAGGTTTTAATGAAGTCATAAGTGTCAGCACTTCCTTACTTAGCCACTAGACTTTGTGAAAACCAACAAAAAAGTAAGAAAAATACAGTAAAAACCACCTAGAGTGATCATATCTGTCCTGGTCAGATTGATCATTTTAAGGGGATGATTATTATAACCAAGTTTATTGTTCCTCTTAATTTCTCACACATATTACCATACAACTTACATTTAGCATTTATTGCTATTGCATGGAGTTAATATTTACAGATCTTTATTGATGGTTAAAATACAGAATATCTTTTTCTTCACCAAGGGCAACGTGAACTTTTTCTTTTTTTCTGAGACTGTTGCAGTGCCTGGTCACAAAGGCAGATTGCTTGGCCTCTGTCACTGCTCTTTGTAGCTTCTTTTAAGAATCGCTCCTCCAACCTTCACACTCAATGTGAAAACCTTGCATACATCATAAAGTTTTGAAGTGACTTGGCACCCAAGCACCTGAACTTTTGCTCTTCTCTTTTCCCTTACAGATGACATTTTCCGCCAGTCCCTACTCCGACCCGGTCCAGGTCCAGACAAGTATGGCTCAGGGGATGGAGCAGCCTGAAATGTTGTGGGTTATGGGCCCAGTGCTGGCCGTGGTCCTCATCATCATCATCGTCATCGCCATCCTGCTCTTCAAGAAGTAAGAGGCATTGCTCAGTCATTCTTGTGTGTTTGCGTGAGGTGGAACTGCAGTGACACTTCCGATTGTAGGTTTCTTTTGGTTGCATCAGGAATGGTAATGCAACATGCTCCTCTCTGCCATTTGCACCCGGCTGCTCACAGACCAAACTGTAACATCCAATTTCCTTAGCATAATATACAGTGTAACAGGAAAGGAACCGAAGGCGGATTGATTTGTCTTTCAGAAAAATCCTCATTTCCCCCCAAAAGAATTTGGCCCAGTTGGCTGTTTTTAACAGTACTATGTGAAGTGTCAGTTGAAATGGCAGCTGACATTGCCTCCCTAATGAAAAGCACAGCTTGGCTGTCAAAAACCCTTAGCTGGGAGTGAGAAATGTGTTTTGGCCAACACCATTGGTCATTTCAAATAAGAAACAGAAGGCTGCAACAGAGGGCTTAACTAAAAGCTCAGTCAATATCTTTTAAAAGCACTTAAGCTGCCCCTGTGCAGCACACCGTGCAAACACACAGACACATAAGGTGCCGGGGAGGAACACTTTAATGTATAATGACACAACTAGCGCTGAGACGATTAGTCGATTAATCAGTCAGCAACTAGTTGTATATTGATTAATCAATGTAGGTGATTTATCTGATAAAATTTCAAAACCAGGCTGATCTCCTACCAAGAAACCATTCTGTTAGCTTCTTTTATTGTTTGTATATCTTTGTAAAATTGTTATCTCCAGATAGTTTGACAACACTTTGAGTTGTATGAAATAATCATAAAAAAAACAATCATTATAAATAATCACTATAAAATAATAATCAGTTGGAGTGCTACGTACAACTGGCCTGTCATTACGATTGTTAGTATTAAACAGTGGTTTGTTTTATAGTAGGGGGCACAGTAATAACAATAATAATGTGGTTTGGACACCATTTAGATGGGAATGTATAGTCCACAAGTGATTATTTACCACATTCGGCTTCTCCCTGATTAAGTCCCTCCACCATATCTTGCCCTGATGGCTCCATAATAAATTCTCTGTTTCAAATCATACCACTTCTCCAACCTGCCTTCCACAGCCTCGCAGGCTGCCGTGTGGCTGCCGTCTCCAGCAGCCTTAGAAAAGTGGCTGGTTAATAATAGGCCTTGAGACAGCTCACTGCTGAGTAGCACGTCCTCTGTCTGGAAGCCCTTTCTCTATGTAGACACAGATCGACAGGAGGGACTGTGGGGAGGTGGCTGTGTGCCCTTTTTTACTTTGGACTGGCAGTAAATGTGCTAAGGAATAATAACGCCCCTAGCTCGGGTTGTTATTGCTACCTGCATATTCGCCAAGACCAACACCAGCAGTGAACAATGATGAGGCTATTCTCAAAAAGGTCCCCAGCAAGCGTCAAGATAACTTTAATGCTGTGCTTTCAAGGTGTGGTTTACACGTATGGAACAGCTGGATCTTTTCTACTTTTCAAAGTAAAGTCGGAGCAAACGTAGTTTTAGGTTCATATGGATAAATTTTACATATTAACACCCCCTTCTTTTTGCCTTCTGTGAATGCAGCAAACAGGAAAGGTGGGTACTGTCACTGTCACATCCGTCATGACTTCATCTCCCACCACCCAAGTTCTATTCATTTGTATCGTATAACTGTTGTCTTCATCCACTTTGAAGGGCTGCAGGGTCAGTTTCCTCTCACCTCCAATTGGCATTGCACAAAAAAATTCAGCTCAAATAGGAAAAAAAAAAGAAGCTTTCAAATTGGTGTGTCTAGTCTGATTTGTTCAGTTTTACAGGACTGAAAAGACACGAGGGGCAGCAGACTCTGCAGCCCTTGATCACCGGGGTCAAAGGAACCCCCAGGTCACTTTGGTGTACCAGTGCATGTTCCACATCAAGTGCAAGTGTCCCTCCTCAGATCGTCCTGTCTGCCATGGTTTGTCTCTGTGCTGTGTTTCATTATCCAGCCAGTGTCAGCGTGCCCCTTCAGGATCGGCCCCATCTGAATATGCCAAGGCATCACCTGCTGTTGAATGGGCCATTGTGAAGTAAATGCCAGACAGGGAAACTGCTGAAAAAGAAATGTTCCCATCTTTAAAGCTGACATTTTCCACCGAGACCTATTCCTCCACTTTTTCCCCCCTCTCCCTGCTTCCTCGTGGCAGGAGTCTCAACAAAGGGCCCTGTTCTACCCTCATTAAGTGCACCCTGTACAGCACACACACACACACTTACACTGTGTGCGTGCGTCTATGTGTGTCTGTGTGTGTGTGCTTACATTCTCACACGTCTTAACCCTCACATTGAGCCCAAGATGAATAACCCCATTCAGATTGCTGCCATGTTTACTTTAGCCCAGCACTGAAGTGTCATGTAGATTGGTATCTGATTGGGTCAGAGGGAGAGATGAGGGGTGTGGAGAACAGATCACACATGGCCAACTCCTTCACCCCTTCCCCCAGCACCAGCAGTGATCTCTGGGAAAACCGGATACAGTCTGGCTCAGCTCTCTCGGCTGAAGAGGAAAAGATGCTTGTCGTAGATTAGCCGTCACGCTGCTAGCATTAGCTTAAGCCCCCACAGCATAAGATAACAGGTGGCGGTGAGGCCCAAGCCCCGGCGCCTGAGGTGGACCGGGGGCAAGGCTGTGTGTGTGTGTGTGTGTGTGCACCGACAGCTTTATGTATTCTCACCACGCCGGGCATCAACAGAAGGCCCTGCTCCTGCCTAAAACCCACGCTCGCCACTTGCAAATGGAGTGCAATGAGATGTGAAATTTCCACAGGGCGCCCTGATGCTTCCTCACGCCCATTTCCATTTCAGTCAGGAGGATTGTGAGTCTGCAGCTGTATCTGTGTGAGTGTGTGGGATTGCGAAAAGTGAGAGAGCTGGGTAAGCCTACATCTGTGTGCCTGTTTGTGCGCGTATGTCAACAGATGCTGGCTGTCTGAACGCTCAAATACAGGCAGGCTCAGTTTTTCTGTTCGTCTCTCCACCTGATGGACGAAGCTACGGTCGACCGAGCTGAGCCAGTCCGAGCCGTGCTGTTCTCTCCTACACTAGACTCAGTTAGGCCAGGCCTGGCAGCGCAGGTGCTGCCGAGCTGGTCTAATTACCCAGTGTTGTGCCACCCAGCTGATGAGCTAATTACAGCATCCGCCTGTTTTCCTCTCAATCTGGAAAGCCAGTAAACACAATGTGTTGTTAGCACACACACACAGCAGTGAAAATCACACATTTAAATCTTTGCTACACACAAACACACACCGTCATGTACACATACCCACACAGCAGCTGTCACCTATCCAGCGGCAAGCAAACCCAACCTAGCCCACTCCAGGAAAATGATGGCGTTGCTTCAAACACATTAAACTCCAGTTGGCTAACTAATGGGGGTAATGCCGTGGTACCTATTGTCTTTTGAATTGCTGTCCTCAGCTCGAGTTTTGAAAACTATTAACAATGCCTTTCACCTCATCAAGTTTGCAACACAGCGGAAATACAGGCATTTCCTTGTATTTTCCTGCTCATATAGAAGTGTGTGGTTGGTCTCAGTACGATGATGTGATTAACGCTGTACTGTCTGTTTGTGCCACCTCAGGAAGCGAGCGTCACCCCTGCCCAAAGATGAGCACTCAGGTGGGGTGAAAGACTCCCTGCTGGCCAACTCCTCAGACCCCGTGGAGATGAGAAGACTCAACTACCAGACCCCAGGTAATAAATAATGACCACAATAATGCATGTAGCAACTTATGGGAAAGTTTTCTGTGTTTATCTCTCAGCCCTCAAGATAGGAACTTACGCTGCGTTTGTGTCAAAAAAGGGCAAGAATCTCATGTTGAAGTTTGATGGTTGTATAATTTCAAGGTTGTTCATGCAATTAAAATACTGTGCAATGACAATAAATAACCATACACATTAGTTTGTGTTATATAACATTTGAAGACCTTGCTGTAAGATGACCTGATTTCTTTTTTCAGTTCATATAACTTAATGGTTGACATGAGTGCCATTTACAAGTCAAAAAACAAAATTCACGATTACTCTGATAAGACATGAACACAGAACTGATCTCTGCTTTCTCTCAATAACCTGCTTAGTCGCAAACTTAGGAAAGTTTGTTGTGTTGGAAAAGTTTGTGTGAATGTACAAACAGCACCAAGGGTGTGATTTTTAATCAGGGATGAAAAAAAATGCAAGTTGACTCGACTTTTTTTTTTTTTTTTTTTAAATGACTTAAAAGTAAATTCTGCCTCATGAGGGTCGTCGTTGCAAAATAAAAATCCTCCCTGACATTCATCAGATGATCCTATCTTCAACACTGATGGAAAATATCTTAAGGTGACTCATACCTCTAATGGTGTTTCTTAATATCTTTTATTTGCAGACTTTCTTTTTCCTCAAATGGTGGATATTACATCTTTGAAATATTTTTTCCTCAACTAAACTTAGCAGGAAGCAATCTCCATCTACAGTGAACGCCTGCTGTCCATCTTTCTGTGACGGATCTCTTATTTATTAGCGCTGTGTGGCAGGTGTTTCTGTATGAAATTCATGTGTCCTGCTTATATATTTTATTAATCCTCAGGCTGTGTATTTGATCAGTTCTCAGAAATAGAAAAAAAAAAAATTGATCAGTAAGAGAAAATAAACAAATGATGCTCGCCATCATCTCCAGCTCTGGACTGAATCAGTGGAGGAAGGCCGAGTGAATTCAGATTCAATCCACGCGCAGTGCTGATGTGGAGGTGGTGGTGGTGGGGGGGGGGGGTTGGGATGTCAGGGTGCCCACCTCAGCATCAGCCTTCTTCCTTTTTCCTCCTGATCTCCTCCCTCCTCCCCCGGCCCTCACTCCTCCTCCTCCTCCTCCTCCTCCTCCTCCCTCCATGAGCTCCTTTCATTCCCCCTAGCTGGTAATGAGTCTTGCTGCCTCTGATGTGAAGGTGAGCCATGCAGAGGGAACAATGGAGCTGAGAGAAAATGTCAACCCTGGCGCACGCGCATATGTGCGAGTTTCTGTGTGTTTTTCCTCTGTGTGTGTGTGTATGTGTGTGTGTGTGTGTGCTTCCCTTCTCACGGGTTATTAAAGATCTTATTCGCTGTACACACACACACACACACACACACACACACACAGACAGCCCCTTTGAACCCCTGCAGAGGAATTAAACAGTGCCGCCGCTCGAAAAGAGCCCTGTTCTCCCATCCTCCCACTCCTCCTCTTTCCTCTTTGTCTTCCATTTCCCCCTGTAGGGTAATCTCTCTCTCTTTCTCTTTCTCTCTCTCTCTTTCTCTCACTCTCTCCCCTGTACGTCAACATTTATCTCCTTCTTTCTCTCTCTCTCTCTCTCTCTTCCCACCTCGCTGTTTTCCTTCAAGAGTGGTGATTATCAAAAATCGCCAAGGCTGCGTCTAGCTCATGACGCCACGTGAGATTCCAGGTCTAAGCTGAGTGAATATTGAACAGCCATCTCCTCCGTCCCCTCGCTCTCTTTCTCTCTCTTTGATTCGCCCACAGCAGGTGAACGTTCCTGCCCTGATTCTGATTGTCGTTAAGTGGTCCAGGCGATTGCAGCTCATGTATCCAGCATGTTGGTTTGTTAAACAGACCTCGGCTGTACCTTTTAGCACCCCAACAGCAGGCATGTGGTTCTGTGAGAAACCAACCTGATTCAGATAGTGTTTGCAAATACTCAGCCCAGATCACTTGTGTCTTACACTTTAATAAAACATGTTGTGTCATTTGCCGAGTTGTGCATTTTACAGTAAGCAGTCCCAGAAGAGTGTATGAAAGGGGATTTCTGATTTAATGCAACTGGGTTTGTGGTTTAAGCATCATTTTAATCAGTAATTATTAGATTCTGCTCACCAAGTTCATTGCTATTATCTGGCAACATTGTTAAAATGATGAAAAGTTGTCTAGATTCTCAAATGTTGACATGTTTACAACCTGTCTCACATAATTAACAATTACTGAGGGCAAGAACTGGAAAAAAACTATGACAACTACACCCAAGTTGTAATAAAGTTAAAGTTTCCTTGAACACATCTGATAAAACATGCAGTGCCCTTTTCCTCAGTGGTGCGGTTTAAACCGAGCAGTCACAGGGGAGTATTTTAAAGTCAAGCTTTGTATGCACTTCTGTTTAACAGCCTAAACTACACGACTTGAATTGTCCTGAGAAGGCAAACACCACCCGCCGCGCACTCCAACTAGCTTGAAAGGTTATTTGCAGATACTGTTTGGCCCTGGTCTGATCCTGAGCCATCTCCATTGATCGAGTGTTCTTCTTCCTCCCTCCTTCACTCTCCTCTCTCTGCAGGTCCCAGCTCTCATCGCTGCCCCAACACTCCAAGTTAGTCTGCTCTCTCACCTGTTGTGTTATTTCCCACATATGCAGCCTCGTATCCCCTCCTTCCCTCCTTCCCTCTCTCTCTCTCACTCTCTCACTCCTGATCCCATTCCTCTGTTCGATCCTGACAGACATCACAAGCCCACAAGCTTGTAGCTTCTGGTGCTCCAAGGATGCAGCAATGTTGTCTTTTGGCTTTGAACTTCCCACAACACCTTTCTCTTTTTTTTTTTTGTTTTTGTTTGGTTTCTGGTGTGAAAGCAGTGACTGGATGGCTTTCCAGATAGTTGAGCAGTTGAGCAGACAGTCACGCAGTTTCCGTACATTAGCCTTGTTATCTATGGCTTCACTCTCCATTACCCAACAACACGGCTGAACACGCGAGAACACACACACACACACTCACACACACACGCACACTCACAGAGGTCCTTCTGTGTGATAGTATTAAATTAGTGTAATTGGTCAGGTCTCATTTTGTGCAGTGGCCATAGTTACCAGCCATTAGCCATTAGCATTACAGCAATAATGAGCTTGCAGCAATCGTTCATCTGAAAGCGTGACCTATGACCTTACAGAGGCGCTCAGCCAAAGGCTCTAATGTTAATGTGAATAACTCTTTAAAGTGTCTTTCTGATCTCTGCGTGACTTCAAGGCACTATGTAAGGTTATGATGCTCCGTGTATAACTTTAGAGCCTCTTCATGCGTCGCATACAGTTAACTTTTAACACATAAGGCAAGTTCCCAGCAATCCGTTTAAGCGCAGAGCCTTGCCAAGTTCAGAGGCACAGGGGGAATTTGTGTCGGTAGATTAGCAATAAATCATCCAATAACCCAGTGATGAGAAATCTAGAGAGCGGCAGGGGGGTTGTTGAAATTAATCCAGCCCAAGCGCCCCAGGCTGGGCCGAAAGATAGTCTATTGTTGAGAAAGAGATTTTCAAAGAAATGAGTTTTGGCTGGTGACCAGTCAGTTTTTTCTCTCTCTCTCTCTCTCTCTGGGAAGTGACAGTGTGACTGATTTGTAGAGACTTGTGGGTTCTTGCTCTGATCCCACCTCTGTCACCAACTGAGCGTTGTGGAGTCAGAGATGTCTTCCTCCTGCTTTCTTCCAGGAGCATGCTCACTCAGTCACTCATGTGCATTGCTGTGCCAGCCCCACCTCTGTCCTCCTCACTTAGCATGACGATACCACCAAATGTCACCAAATGTCACCAGCCTGTTTCAACTTGTGCGCTCTCTCTTTCTCTGCTCTCTCTCTCTCTCTCTCACTCTCGTTCTCGTCATGCATTGTTGAACAAAGTGCACTCTCCTCACCGTTACACAGCCACCTCATGGTCCCACTGGCAGCTTCACTCACCCTGTGGTCCAACTAGTGTTTGTGTAAGTCCATGTGCATGTCCGATGTGAGGAACAACCGGGTCTCACGCTTTTTCTTTGTCCCTCTCCCCCACCTTCCTGTTCCTGCTCTCCCTCTCCCAGGAATGAGGGAGCACCCGCCCATTCCTGTCATTGACCTGGCCGACCACATAGAGCGACTGAAGGCCAACGACGGCCTGCGATTTTCCCAGGAGTATGAGGTAAGAGCCGTGCAGCACCGCTGTATCGCCGTGTCTCGCTCTTTCATCCATGTAAATGTGTTTCTTTGTTATGGTATCAGGGAGGAAGTTTGTGTTTATGCCTCTTTGATCCCATATGCATGTGTTCTAATGGATTATGGAAGACTTCTTTCACAGGCATTCTTCAGTCATTTTTACAACTCTATTACGAATCCCACCAGGAAAACAACACTTACATTAAATACTACAAGATGCTTTTTCACAAAAACTAGCAGGTGGCGAGTTGCTTAAGCAATCTGTGTGAGTCTTGATGTTTCCCCCCAGAATGTTATTTTGCAGGCGCTCTCTCCGATGCGACTCTGCGAGGGATTATCTCTTGTCAGTGTTCTTTCTCTAAAAAAAATAAGGGAGCAAATTTGCATTTAAAGTGGCACATAGTTTGTTTGGGGACGAAGCGAGGCCAGATGAAGAGAAGAGCCATCCTCGAATACAGAAAAGCGAGAGTTGTCTTTTTCTTTTAATTTGTTTTGATTGTTTGATCTGTGTCGTCGAATCAGATCTGCTCCTCACATTGATGGATCCAACGTGGTTGTTGGAGGGATTAGAAATTTTATTGGTGTGCAGGGGTTTTTTTTCACTGTAACCCCAGAGGTTATGTAATTGCTTCTGTCTGTTTGTGACCAGCATATGTTGCTTCAGCATGAAATATTATGTGCAATTTCTCACAGAGAGAAACAACAAATTTATTTTGGTGACCTCTTGATCTTTCCCTGAGCAACACCAGGAGCCCAAACTTCGGCCAACATGATCTGCACTGTCCACTGTTTACTGTGAAAATAACATCTTTTTTCATAACCTTATATAACCGCTCTGTTATCTACCCGGTAGTTTTGCCCACGTGAACAAAAAAACATTTAGAACCATTTTGCAGTGCTGTAGTCAACATTGAACATAATACACAATAGTGTTTTTGTCTTGTTTAAAAAAAACGTGTTTAATCAGATCCCATAAATGATTTATTCTCAGTCGTAGCATTCAGAGCTGAAACTTGCACATTCTGATACAACAGTCGTGAAATAAATCCAACCTTTAAAAAGATTATTTTGTTATATTTTTGTTAAAACTTTCATAGTTGTCAGTTAAACTTTTCAGCCAATGTGTTGCAGCTGAACTGCATTTCACCATACTTACAGATGTTTTTTAAATTTTGTCAAAGTCCGTTATATCAAGAGCAGACGAAAGCAAATAAAAAAAGTATGCAGACATATAAAAATCTGTAAGGAGCCATTTTAATGACAAAATATACAGTCATTATATGTTTGAGTGCAAAGTTGTGCGCTTTTTAACTATTTATGATTCCAGTAGAGGCTTTTTTTTTCTGGTTCACAGTGAAATTAACAGCTAACTGGGGAGATAATTAGGCCTTCGTAAAAATCTGCACTCAATTAAGTGTTTTTTTGTGTTTGCTGCGCGTCTCTCTAACACATCGCCCTCCCAGCCTGTTGAGTTAGTGTAAACGAATCAAGCCAGAGAAGTGGCTTGTACGACTGCAGGCATCCGGCCCGGTCTCACTCCCTTTCCGCACCATTCCAAGCCAGGGAAGACCCCCTCCGTGGCCCGGCAGATGGCCACGCAGCTCTGTGCCAGCCAAGACACTGTGGCAGAGCTCATGGCGCTTTGTCACAGTCACGTTCGCCGGCTGCTCCCGTCGCGCCTTACCCCAAGGCACGGAATTTGTAGAGGCTTCGCCACTTCTTCTCCCTGACGTTTTAGGCGTCCTGACACTTCTTTTAGCACCAACGCCAGTCCGCATCACACTGAGCGATGAGCACACTGGGTAATGAGCTGAATTTGTCAATCAGGCACGCTGCAGCTTCCCCCCTGACAAGTCTTTTTTTTATCGCAGGAAGCAATATCACGCCACAATCGTCATATCATCATTATGTTCATTTGAAAGCTTTTCCAGTGTGTCAGCAGGAAAAACCTCGGGCGTTTGCTTCTCACCTTTTTAAACCACCTCTACCTAACATGTTTGCTAGTTGTCATCAGTCTAGTGAGGCTACTGTGTTCTCTAAACTTTCAAACAGATATGGCATGTTTTGACTGCAAATGAATTCTTTCTCTGCGTTCTGGCGTGCGCGGACAGAGAAATTGGCAGTGCTGCGCTCATCAGCAGCAATATGCCTGTACTCACATGACTCTCGCTGCTGAGCAATTTGGAGCCACAGTAAAAGAGTTTTTGCATACGAGTGCTCCATATTTTTCATATCCTGTTCAAAAACAAATAGCATGTATATGATTTTCTCAGGAAATGAACTTAGAGTCTAAAATAGCTTGTATGTAACTTTAATGATGTCTACCTGTGTAGCTGCCACTTTACATCAAAAAGAACATTGCAAGATTTGAAAATCAATGTTTTATTTGTGGTCCCCAAATTAACCGATCAGATGTTTTTCTTGCCACTTTATTGCCCAGAATCCAAATCTCCATTCTTTTCCGGTCTCCGCTCTGCATCATTTTTATATCTTCTATCCATATTATGTTCAAGCTGTCACGTTTTGACATGAAATAACCTCTAATAATCACATCAGTGCTTCATCCACATTAAGTAAGTGAAGGCATTTCGAAATGTGTTGTCCTGACTTCTGCTGGATTTACGTGGCGAAAGGTCTGGGGAGTTGGCGGACATGGTTCCGGTGTGAGCTGAGGCGGATCGATGCAGAATAACAAGAGACTCTGTGACATTATCGAGCCGAGGGATGGGAGGCCGTCACATATCTTCCCAGATCAATATGTATGCAGTCTACTGTCGTCTTAGCCCGAGAGACAAATGACATAAGAAAGGGTTAGAAGCAAAGAGAGTAGCTGAAAGGGAGAGGGTGAAACAAAAATACAAGATGGGAAAGGGAACAGAAATAGACAATGAGAAAGTGAAGGAGGACGGAGGATGAGAGGAATCATGGTTACCACGAGAGGTCATGCATGTGACTTCTCAGAAGGAAGTAATTCAATAGGACTATCATGGAGGAAGAAGATGAGTGTTCGCGGTTGCCTGCAAAGCTTCAGCGAAAAAAGAAAAAAAAACTTTACTCATTTCCCAGCTAAAATGAACATTCTCGTCCTGTTGGGTTTGGAAATTGGAGGAATATGTCGTCTCTCTTGGCTTAATCCAAAACATTAGCATTCTAGGCATCAAATGTCATGCAAATAATCAACCTGTTCATGCACCAACAGTGGCTGCAGTGTAGCGAACAGTATGATAGCTTGTGTCTGCACAATCTCCTCCACAGTATAAAACCACTTACCCGTAGCACTCCACTGTGGCTTTTCAAGAGACATGATGTTGCTATATGTTCCATTTAAAGGCTTTGTTGTTCATAGTAAACCCGGTGACAGAGGACAGTGGGGTAATTTTGCCCTGTTCCTGTACGCTCCTGTCTTGTTGCATTTTATCCTTGTGGTCCTCATGAGCCTCCTTTTGTGCTTTTGTTTTCATCCCTTCACTTCCTTCATCCTGTGTCTCTCTCTCTCTCTCTCTCTCCACTCTCACACAATCTTTTTTTTTCTGCCCTCTCTCACAGTCCATTGATCCAGGCCAGCAGTTTACCTGGGAGAACTCCAACATGGAAGTCAACAAGCCAAAGAATCGCTATGCAAACGTCATTGCCTATGACCACTCCAGAGTGGTGCTCACCTCTGTTGATGGTAAGAGCCTGAGTAACCACTTAACCCTTCAGTTAGCCATTGACTGAGGCTGTCATCGATTGAGACCTCCTCACAAGTACAAAGGACAGTCTGTTTGCCTGCAGCTGCTGCTTTACAAATCCCCACTTTTAGACATAAAGCGCACATAACTTTTTTTTTAATATAGAGTGATCATAACACGACTGGAGGACTGGAAAGTGCCATGCATCATAGACGATTGATGGAAGCAGATTGTCTTTGTACAATTCGTGTTGCACTTTGATTAAAATGATTCAGATCTCGAGTTGGTCTCTGTTTCTCAGTAACCTCATTAGATATTATATCAAATATTAGATCATGCTCTAAACTCTGTTTTATGTCTTTGTCACAGCCGTTCCTGGCAGCGACTACATTAATGCCAACTACATTGACGGCTACAGGAAGCAGAATGCCTACATCGCCACGCAGGGGCCACTTCCAGAGACACTGAGCGACTTCTGGAGGATGGTGTGGGAACAAAGATCCAGCACCATCGTCATGATGACAAGACTGGAGGAGAAGTCAAGGGTAAGGAGAGACACGAGAAACTCCAAAACTCTAAGAAATAAGTTTATTATTACATGTTTATACTCAAAGATTTTATTATGTCCACCACAATTTGTTAAAGATAAACATATTAGCTAAATCACTTCATATTATTGACAGTAATTAATAAAAATTCATAATGAAAAACAAGTAAACAGAAAGGCCAGAAAGACTTGTGAACTGTCTTGAAAACATATTTGCACGCTGCTAGTTATTGTTCAATAGAAGGTTTAAAGTGATGCTACTTTTATTCGAAACTGCACTGTTTACAACAACCTTGTTACCAACTACTGAGCAAGTGGCTGCTATTACTGAAAAGAGCTGCACTATCGGGAGGAAATCAAATGACTGTCTTTTAAAACTGAGTGTCATTTAAGTCAATAATACGACGACAGACCAAAGAGTCAGTGTTTGAAGGTTGAAATGTGGTCAGAAATTGAGTTTCCACATATATATATATATTTATACATATACTGGATGTATATATTTAACTTGACGCAGGGGGAAGTAACAGTACTCCATAGAAAGCCTTAAGGCATATAGACGCCTGGTCCCACTTTAAAGCAGGATTTGTCAGCCTGATCAAAGTCTCGAGGACTTCAAAGGGTATTTTGGTTGTCTGTGGACAGTATCGCTTCATGTTGCTTCTCTTCTCCTGAGTCTTCAATATCTGAAAACTTCTGCATGAAGTCCTTTTGAATCTGTTTGTAGAAGCAAAAAACTGCACAACAGCTTTTTTTTAACATTTCCCATCTTTCTTGCTTTTGTTTGTTTAAACTCTGCCTTGCAACCTTGCATATGATGACAACACGTGCATAGCTTATCCTGAAAATAAGCAATATTTTTAGCTAAATTCCAAACATGCACAGTGTGGTTACATTTAGATTGTCTCAACAATGCTAATTCTGTTTCATTCATTATTTAGAAACAGCTCCGAGACTTCACTACTTGATTACTCCATATTTATTTTTGCAACACCATGCCAAGGTTTCAAAGACGCAGAGTGTCTCATTTGCGCTGCTCTTTCTGATTTGGCTCTCGAAAGCCACGGCACCCTAATGAAAACTCTGAAGTTGGAGTTAAGAGGATTGTCACCCAGCAACACCCGTGTGCTCCTAAAAATACATTCAAGATAATAAAAGCAAAAAGAAAAAAAAAAAAGAAAAGGAGCACACGGGCAACTTGAGATTGAAAACTGGGATGGGTTTATTTAATTACCATCACAAAATCATGCTCATGAATCCCTTGGAGGAAATAAATCAGCGTGGAGCTCTGCCAGTATGTGGTGCTTTATTAGTGTGTGCATACGGTGCCCTAATGAAAGAGAGTCCCCAGACTATGGACTGGAAGTAAAAGGGATTGTAAATGAGGGAGTTCATTTCCAAAATCCTAGACATTGATTTTTTCGGGAGGGGGATTTAGGGGGGACATCATTACCTGAAGCTCAGGTCATTATTCAGCATCTATAAGAGGGGGGGGCATCTGTAAAAAAAGCAATTGTTTTGTCAAGCAAAGACCCAAATGATTTACCATCATTCAAAACGTGGCATCATTTAATTTTGAGCTATCTGCGCAATCAATCATTTAGGCAAATCGCGGCTGCTTTACGTCTATTGAGAAGAGAGTTGGTTTGCTTATACCTTGGAGGATATCTGCAGCGTCTGATAGGATTATTTTTATTACACGTTCAGTCGATGTCAGCGAGGATAAACACATCCTAGCAGATACCTTTCTATAGATTAAGTGTGTCTGAGTGGCAATAACAGAGCTCTGTGACAGATGACCATGCTCTCCTGCTTTGATCTCACACTCACAACCACACAGGAATAAAGTCGTGGAAACACCACAACATAAGGAACATAAAAGGGAAATAAAAGAGCCTCTCAGCTTCACTCCACATCCTACATGTTTGAGAACCAATATAGAGATGCAGGGAACCAAACCCATCTTTCATCAATGGAAATTGAAACATTTTTTTGCCCACTTATGTCAGGATACATTGAAATCTTTAATAAAACATTCTCGAATAAAGTGAAGGGAGTTGTGTAATTTCCAAACCATCAGAGGGTGTTTTCAATGCATCCTTAACAGTCACAGAGAGCATGTACAGTTTCTATCTGCATTGCTGACTTAAAAGAATTTTCCATATACAGTATATATTAATGTCAGCTGCTCAAGAAACATTTTTTTCTGTTTAAATAGTCTTTGAACGCTGTGTTTAAATCAGAATGACAACCTCCGCGGAACAGTAAATATTTGGTTTAAGGACAATCAGCAGTATGTATTAATGTCCGTCACAAATTATAAACGACTTTTTCCGATACAGAAAACTAAAAGCAAACTAAACTGATTAAACTGCCTCTGCATCCGTCTTGAAAATCACATTATTTAATACAACATTTTAAAAAAAAGAACAACACAAAAGGCTGGCTGCACCCCTGATTAGAGACATGGCCCTGCTGTATTTTAAGTCCTTTATCTTGTAGTTTGTCCATCTCCTTAGCATAAATACACATCCTCTTTTTTTGTTGTTTTTTTTTTGTGTGTTTCCCTCTCACATACACAGAGACATACACATATGGTGAGTGAGTCAACCTCCCACCGCCCAGCCAGACTGATGTCTCATGCCAAACAGAGCAGGAGCTTGACAAATATGATGAGATCCGGCAGCAGGCGAATTTCAGCTTCCTCTAGCACTATCATTACTAGTTAGTAAAACCCTAAAAGGTCAGGACTTGAAATGAGACCAGAGGTATTACTCACTTGTGTGCATATGTGTGTGTGTGTGTGCGTGCATGTGTGCATAAGTGTGTGTCTCTAGATTAGAGGCCTGTGTCCTCTGCAAAAGGCCAGGTGGCAACATGTGAGAAGCAAAGTTCAAAGCAGAAGCAGATGACAGTGAAATGTGTGGTCTCTGTGTGTGTGTGTGGGTATCAGTTTGTGTGTGTGTGTGTGTGTGTGTGTGTGTGTTTGCAAGGGAGAATATGCCACCCAACCTCAGACAGCAGAGAGATATTCATTACAGCGGTGACTGCTAATCCATATGTTTGTACTGCGAGTGGTTTCCCATCATTCAACTGAGTTTCTCCTGCAAGGTCTTACCTCTGCCTCTGAATGGGAGCTGTCACCAGGGGAGGCGAAATGTGAGGGGGTGAATTTTAGCGCATTTTGTTTGTCGATTTGTACCAGCTCGCCGAGGCAGCATAGGTGCTCCTAAATGTCAGCTCGGCACTGCGGTATCAATATGATTAGCTCACCGGCGCCACATCTCTGTCTCTCATGCTATTCAGATCAATAGGAGAAGTCCAAGTCCCAGCATTTCTGACATGAAAACAAGAGTAACATTTTACTCCGTTTCTGTAGATAAAAAGAGAGTTTACAGGCTCGTAGACCTTCTTAAAAAAAGACCACTTGACCCACAAACGCTTACATTTTTTTTTTACCCTGAGCTAATGTTATTATTCATAGAGCCTTCTCATTGAAAATGAGCTCAGCTTCTAGTTAAAGACACACGGTGGGTGGAAGAAATTATTTTTTTAAAAACATAGCCTACAAATCAAGAATACATGTCACAAGCTTCTCCGGTTCTTCTAAACAAGGTTGAATTCCAAAAAAACATCCAATGAGATCCGACTGTGAGCCCGGAGCGAGAGACCATGCAGCAGGCTCTGCCCAGTGTTTAGATAATGATGTGACTCACCGCCTCTTTAAAATCTCAGACATTGTGAACAACTATTAGATTAGGTGTTATGAAAATCAAATGAGGCATGATTGTGCAACCGCGTGGCCTATTTTTTAATACAAAATTATTCAGAAGTAGTTGAGGATATGTTTGCCTTTTTTTTTTTACTATTTGAAAAAACCCAAGTTGTGACTTTTGTTAATGCGATGAGAAGGCGTTCATGTAAATGTTTGAGTGAAGAACAGTGCTGCCAAAGTCCTTTTTTTCGTTGTTGCAATGTAATGCCAACTGAGCCGTACCAAAGAGAGAAAACAGAGTGAAAAATAGTGCCAAAGGCCGGTCAGATGCACAGAGTGAGGCTAAGCCCCCTCGGTGCCAGTGTTTGGAGGGTCTTTAGCATCATCCACAATAAAGTTTGTTCTGTGCACATATGGAGCCAGGTGGCCGAACCTGCTGTCCCCCTCACGACAGGCGAGAACAGGCTTTTAGACACGTCTCCCTCCACGATGCAGCGCCCAATCATTGCAGAAGTGTCAAAAGCGTACATTACAAAGGGGCTGCGAAACACCTGACAATTAGCTAATTGAAAATGATCACAGGCTGGTAAAAGACAAAGTGGGCTTTTTAATGCCCTTTTGAAGCCTGCTTCAAATGCAGACACACATGGATGCGCATGCTCATTTTCGCCCGAGCTCATTTTTTCTCCTTTTTTTTTTTCTTTTTTTTCGGAGGTGCAGGAGCTGACTGTGAGTCTTCAGTTTTTAATTAGACAGTGGACAAAGCCTTTGATCTGACCTCTCTAATGTTCCTTCCTTGTTAATCAGTGTGATCCTACAAGCTTCCCTCCAGCCTCGTGGTGGATGTTAGCGGCAGTTTCACTCCTGACAGTGTGCCCTCTCTCTTGCTCTGCCAGGTGAAGTGTGACCAGTATTGGCCGTCGCGAGGAACAGAAACCTATGGGATGATCCAGGTCACCATGCTGGACACCGTGGAGTTAGCCACTTACAGCGTCCGTACTTTCGCCCTCTACAAGGTACGGTGCCGTCTTTCTCATTTGCAGTTAACCATATAGCGAGACATGCTCATGAAGGACATGTTCCCAGCAGATAATTGCAGTTCATCATTACTGGGGTCACAATTTAAAATGTAATTTCTTATTTTTCTGAAGACAGATAAAGGCTATTACCACTAGACTCTTTTTTTTCAGCGCTGTAATTGGTTTTTAACATCCAAGATTTGTCTCTTGTTCTCTAGAAGGCAATAAAAGATTGCAGTTTTTCACTTTGATTCATGTGCTTCAGTGCCATGACGATGTGAGTGATGTTTCGTCCTTTATTTCTCCTCTGGCCGCTCTTTTTTCATCGGTTATTTATAATTTTTAATGTTATTAGAATTCCTAATTAAATGCTGCTCTCCAGCTGAAGCAGTTTAGTTTCAAAGAGGAATGGTGACAATGGCAGGGAACCATCCAGAGAAACTGCTGGAGTTCAATTCCCAAATTACACACATTATCTACACCTACAATTGCTGAATGATCGCTGACTTAAAGCACAGCACATCATGTGCTGCTTTCAAAGTAATAGCTCTCGAGACCTTTACTTAAAATAGCTGCCTTTCTGACAGCAAAATCATTTGTGCTTGAATTCTATAGAATTCTATAGAATTCAAGCCTCCTTTCATCAACAGTCTGACCTTAAACTCTTCCAAACATCTTTTTTTTTTCCAGCGTGGCAAGTTTCTCTTTACTATGTCACTTTATTCAAGTCTAAACTTCAACCCCCACTAACTTGCCGACTCTTCTTCAGAACGGTTCGAGTGAAAAAAGGGAGGTGAGACAGTTCCAGTTCATGGCCTGGCCGGACCACGGGGTGCCGGAGTACCCCACCCCCATCCTGGCCTTCCTGCGGCGGGTTAAGGCCTGCAATCCTCCAGACGCAGGGCCCATGGTGGTCCACTGCAGGTGTGTGTAGATGCCAACCAGCTCAGTATGCGTGCACACACTAAAACAAAATGCTCATTTACACCATCACATGTTTTGTTTCAAGGCGTGTTTCTTTGTTTCTCGGATTAAAAGCAGTGGTTAAGACAGTGTGTGTTTTTTATCAAAGATCAGTGCCAGTACGCAGTAAAGAGAACCACATGCAGCAGAGATGTTGAAATCCTGTTTTTTGGAGTCAATACTTTTTTCTTCTCATGAATTTGGCTCAATAAATCTGAGCTGTGTGTGTTCCAGCCACTCAAAGCCTCTCAGTATGCCTCTACAATCACAAACTTTGTTCACAATCTGCAGCAAAAATGTCATCATGGTCCAGCTCTTGTGTTAGAGGCAGTAAATCAACTAACCTGGAAAGCGCAGTGTCCTGTTTTTATAGAGGAGAACATACTGTTATAGAACTGGAAAACTTATCCTGCAAACCATGCATATAAATGCATCATGAATGCATTTCTACATCTTTGTTGACGACATTCAGTTAAACATTCCTATGCAATCTTAACCTTCTCCATTGTTAAGTTGCACAGATACAGGCAGGAGTAGTTATGCAATAAGTGTGCACACAGCAAAAGAGACTGAAGGTTCACATTCTCATGTGAAAGCTGGCACAATGTAAAACCATGTAGGTTAACTCGACATCTTAACTCAGTGCTGTTACGATGAGCTACTCTGTAAAGGCTTTAGATTCTCAGTTCAATGCTGATGACCTTTTCCAATGTGTGGATCTCTTATAGAGTGTAAACAGTCATGAGAGAGTTATCTGTGATATACAGTGAAACATTAAGTTAGTTAACCCTTCTCTCTCTCTCCGTGTGTCTCCCTCCATCAGTGCCGGCGTGGGCAGAACCGGCTGCTTCATCGTGATTGATGCCATGCTGGAGCGCATGAAGCACGAGAAGTCCGTAGACATCTATGGCCATGTGACGTGCATGCGTGCCCAGAGGAACTACATGGTCCAGACCGAAGACCAGTACATCTTCATCCACGAAGCCCTGCTCGAGGCTGCCACCTGCGGGAACACTGAGGTGCCGGCGCGCAACCTGTACGCCCACATCCAGAAACTCACCCAGCCCCCACCCGGCGAGACAGTTACTGCCATGGAGTTGGAGTTCAAGGTAACTGATGAGCTCTCATCTCAGAGGACTTTTACTTAAAGCTCTTTTTGAAGACTTTTGCAGTGTTAGAAATTAACTTTTACTTTTTTACCAATGCTGTACTTGACCTCTGCAGGGTGTAACAAAGAATTTACTTCAAAAAAGTCTTTTTTTAAACAAGTTTTCTGATATATAAGTAGTTCTTTAAGTTCTCTGTAGTAGTGCTCTAAGTAGTTTGCAGGAGTGACCTTGTAACACTTTGCAGGATGTGAAGTGGGTTTTTGTTAATAATTAACAGAATTTTAAAAAATATTGTCACCATTCTGCATGTGTGTCTGAGTCACATCTTATCTGGAAGCACCAGGTCATCAAAAAGGGATTATAGGTGTCAGATTGCAGTTGCAAAGTCTGACCTTCTGTCCAGGGTGTCGCTGTTTTATAGGGCGCTCATAAAGACGATTCAGGCTGTTTGAAATAATTGATTCACCAAATGAGCCACTGCACAGGAATTCATCTGAGTCACACTGGTGCTGAGAAGACCCTGCAGCTACAGTAACATCACATGCTTAAGGGATAAACGGACCAAGAAAAAAACACACAAAAACACAAACACAGTGACACACATACACATGGAAAAAAAAAAAACACAGAATAACTGACACTCGCACACACACACAGTCGGTGTTCAAGGTGACTTGCAATCACACGCACACCTTCTGTCAATAGCCATCGACTGTGATGTTATTACACACTTTCCTCCCAGTGCGGCTCTGCCATTAGCCCTCTTATGACCATGATCCATTCTGTTTGAAGTGATAATAGCATCTACACTCCTGCCAAAGACTGAGAATGAAAGAGTGAGAGAATGATTGTGGCGTATGTGGGGGCCACAGCCCCCATGCCCACACAGTCTGGCTGCAGCACACACACACACACACACACACAAAAATTATCCTTGGGTGCCGTGACTGTCCACACACACACACTCCTGTGCTGTCCATCTGTGCTCTGTCCACTGCCAGCAGCACTGAGCTTCTCATGCCTGCATCTCAGGGAATCCAAGAGAGACGAGTCCACTGCAGTCAGTTTTACCTGCCAGCAGAACTTCTTATTCGTCTCGACTGGAAACCTCAAGTCCAAATAGAGACTTTTGACCAGGAAGTGTTTCAGACATCTTTGTTTTCTGCAGGTCACAAGTCACTAATTTTCTCCTGTCCGTCTCTCTCCTTGTGGGGTCTCTTTCCACCTCACCTAAAAACAGAGACTGGCCAACTCCAAAGCCCACACGTCACGCTTCATCAGCGCCAACTTGCCCTGCAACAAGTTCAAGAACCGCCTGGTCAACATCATGCCTTTTGAGTCCACCCGTGTCTGCCTGCAGCCCATCCGCGGCGTCGAAGGCTCGGACTACATCAATGCCAGCTGCATCGACGGCTACAGGTCAGCAAAAGGACTTTTCGAGCTGAATGCAATGATTGTGATGTTAAAGTGCTGACTTTGTGCATTAAAGGATGAGGCTGCATTGTTCTTTATTTACCTTACCGTCAACAAATCCCATGAAAAGACCAAAACCGACCAATGCCACACTTCCCTCAGCTCTCCATCCCAGAGCCTATTTGTTCCTAATAAGGATAAAAATCTTTAAAAAATGGTCAGAAATATGTCATTACATTGTTTTAAAGCTTCAGCAGTTTCACAAAACAACTGGGCACTGCAGTTTTTTAGCAAACTTTACTCAACAGAAGTGCGCAGAACATTTTTTGTAGAATAATATTAGTGACAAATTAATATACATTTCGTGCGTCTGGTTTATAGCATCTTTAATACAGCGGGAAGATGAATGTGTTATTAGAATTAAAATAAACTGCACTGTGTTCATTGTTATTAATGAACAAGTCACCCACTACAACAACATGACTCACTGGTGTTTTTAATAGTTTCTGGACGAAATGGAGCTCCGTGGAACAGAGGAAAAAAGCCTTATCAGGCTTCAGATTCTAATAAATACTTGTTATCAAGATCAGTTTAGTAATATTTTTTGTCTTTTATGGGATTTTTCGACACAATATAACACCAGCCTTATCTTTTAGGAATGTTTGAGGATGTTCACGTCTAAGGATTTACAGCCCTTTGTTGTATGTAATCCCCCAATTTTAAGATCAGACAGCAGAACAATTATTGTAAACATGCATACATAGCAACCAACAAGTATTAAATCACGTGCTGAGACAACTGAGCAGGTCGGTACAGCCTGGAGGAGAAAAAAGGGGAAGATGGCTGTCATCCAGTTCCTGGCAGAGCATCCAGTGGAGTTACCAAGCGTCTGCTGATGTTAATGAGTCATTGACCTCAGACAGACATCGATTAAACAAGACTTGCTAACAAATATTAACCGCAATGACTAATTAATATTAATGTTAACTCTTTTACTTGCTCTCAGTCTCCTAAAACTGTGCAAAAATTAAACATGGTCCCCCTGAAGTGAATGTAAACACCCTTCATTTAAACCTGAGGCTCTGCACCTGCAGGCATTTTTTTTGTATTATATTCATCATCCTGGTGGCAACACTCCCTGTCCTAATAACTCCCTGACTGCGCTGAAAGTGACAGGTCTGCAGTTGTTTTCTGGCATCAGAGATTGTTACAGGTGTGAAAAATCCAGTAGATATTGACTGGACAGAAATGTATGGGAGGGGACCGAGGATGAGTCCTCAATGGGCAGTATCCAGTTGCAAGAATTACTCCCGGCTCTGTCGATGGAGCCATCATCAGCTGGGCAGCTACTTCTTTTATATCGAAGCTACTGCATGTCCTCGTGTGCTGTGTCGGTCCAAATTGCCTCCAAGAGGGAGGAAGATGAAAAGGCAGCCCTCTGTTTTATATCTGTATAAGTCCTGGAAGAGACAGACGGCGCTGACATTCTGTGGTTGAAGTGTGCAGCGAGGAAATGGTCCATATGGGCCTCTGCTTCGTACCGGGGCCATGACAGAGGCAGCACCTCCACTCCCACCCTCCCAACTCCCCCCTCTCTTTCTCCTGTCTTGTTGATAATGAGAAGTTGCTCTGCAGGGGCCAACCCTCCATTGTTGCTGTGTAAATATTGTAATTGCAGCAAGAGAGTAATGTAATGAAGTGTGTTTTCCAAATCCCTCGCTCTCTTTTTTCTCTCCTCTGTTTTCTGCTCCCCTCTCTCCCTCTCTCCTTCCCTTTCCCTCTTTATTTTTACCCCATTTCATCTCTGTCTCTCTGTATTCTCCTCCTTAATCTATCTTTTTCACACCTCTCTCTCCCCTCCCACCCTCTTCTCTCACTCGCCATCTTAATTTCCAATCCAGACATCATGACAAAGACAGACATATCCAGGTGGGGACCTGTTGTGTGCACCAGTGGCTCTATGTGATTAAGCTACTTTTTAAAGCCTAGGCATAAATAAAAACTAAACAGGGGCCTCCAGTGCCCTTCACCCCAGCTCCTTCAAGAAAAGCCAATAATATGCTAAGCTAATGAGAGGCGAGCCATTGATTCCAGCTATGCTATCAGGGGCGCGAGCCCTGGATATGCTCCGATGCAGGCTGGAGTTTTAGCATTGTAATGAGGTTGAAATGAAACACTATGTCCTCAAGCACTGCAGTCATGTGGGATGATGCGCAGAGTGCTTTGTGCTGTTTGGCAGCGCACTCATCAGGACACTGTGTGCAGAGAAGTCAGTATTGTGGGATACGGTTAGAATTGTTTTTGTTTTGGCTAGGGGCTGTTTTATGGGGAGGTTACAGGGGTCCACCCTATCAATTTGAAATTTAGCATTCATCCCCCTGCATAGCTTCCCTTCCTTCTTCTTCCTCCTCTGTTTGCACATTCCCTTTTCCTGCCTTCTTCTTTCCTCCCTCTCCCCCCCCTCCTCTGTTCCTCTCTCTCCTCTCCTCCTCAGCAGTCAGTCCTACTTTGCACTCTGATGACCAGCTGGAAAGAGCAGTGCTCACTCTTTTCATCTCCTCACATTTTCCTCTCCACATCTTCTCCCCCTCTACTTTGTACATCTCCTCTCTTTACTTTGCATTTCTCTTTCCCCCGTTTTCATCTTTTTAATTTGATTCCTCACTCTGTTGCCTTCCCCTCCTCGTATGCCATCTTCCTCTCCTCTCTCCACCAATCTGTTGTTTCTTTATTTGTGCGAGCGAAGCCCTGAGCATATTCTAATCTCCCGGTTCCACATTAGTGCCTTGCCTGCAGCACCTTCATTAGTTGTTCAGCCGTGGTTCAGTTTAGTGAGCGACTGAGTGTGTGTGTGTGTGTGTGTGTGTGTGTGTGTGTGTGTCAGTGTGTTTCGGTGTGGCATGCCTGAATATACATGTGAAACTACTGCACGCATACATTGGTACACCTTGATGCTCACATGTGCAGCAAACATGTGAGTGTGTGCGTGCAAGAGGATGCATGCAATTTGTTTTGGGATTGCTCACTCGGGTTTTGTTGATCGGTGCGCTGCTGCCACCTGCTGTTGAACAATGAAACTGCTCAGCTGGGCCAAAGTCACGTAGGACACCAGCACAGCTCTGGCACCTCAGTGGATGAGCTCATCTCTAGTTTAGTGAGCATATCAAGTGCTCCCTCTCTCTCTCAGTCTGTGTTGTGCTACAGAGAGGAAGAAGGGAGAAGAAACACTGGATTTGTTCAGGCTTTAATAGCTCACCGATGATGATGATAATAGTTGCTGTAGACAATTTTGCTGTGTTCATTAAATGTATAAAGTCTTGCTGGTGCTATAGTGGAGACATTTTGAAAAACAGTACATGGATAAAAAGACCTTACATGGTCTTTAACTTGCAGCTGAATGCTTTTAAACAGCATATTATTGTGGGCTCTGTTGCCATGCTAATGTAGATGCTTTGTATATGAATGTTTACCTAATGGCAAGTGTTGTAGCACAGAAAGCTCTTCTGCAGCTTTAAAATGTATGGAATAAATGTGTTTCTAGATGTATTTCAGCCATTGGTTTTGTTGAATGTGCTAAATTTGGAGTTTTGGTGTCTTTATCAGCCTTTTTTTGTTATTAGCTTAGCACTTCTTTATCAGTTAATTCCTTTCTGCTCTGTGACGCCGGCTGTGAAAGCACCATAAGTGAATAATTATATGTAATGCTTAATGTCTCCTCTGTGTGGCGTTGTGTCTTCAGACAGCAAAAGGCCTACCTGGCCACGCAGGGCCCGCTGGCAGAGACCACCGAGGACTTCTGGAGGATGCTGTGGGAGCACAACTCCACCATCGTCGTCATGCTCACCAAGCTGCGAGAGATGGGACGGGTAAGACACGAACACACGTCACACACAACTGCACTCAGCAGCTGTAATGTCACTGACCATGTGAGCAGATAATAACAGTCTTGGGTCGGTTCACCTGCAACACACTGCTCAAATATTAATTCATTCCGACACTGAATAGTAACTTGGGTTGAAAGTTAACTTCCTTATCAGCATGACTGGAATGTATCTGGGCCAAAGCTTGGCTGATTATTTCCTTCCTGCTTGACTGCATCATACTTAAGAAAGGGATGTGTTCAGGTAACCAGGGTGCTTCATTGTTTTGTTGTTTTCCTAAGGCAGAACTTTTACAAATATACTATGAACTGCTTATTTTAACAAGATTCTTCTATTAAGGATTTCAAACTCCATGAAAGTTTTAAAATTTCAACAGAAACCTTTTGATGTCTGGGCTCCCTCAGCATCACAAACAAGACAAGGAATGAATCTTAAGTGTAGTAGTTTGACATTTTGGGAACATCTATGTGCTTTCTTGCCCAGAGTTACATGAGAAAATCAATATCACTATCACAGCTGTTCATTTGATAGGAGGCTACAGCCAGGAGACCGTTAGCTTAGCTTAGCACAAAAGCTAGTAAAAGTGGTAAAGCTTCCAAAGTTCTATCAGAAGAGACTTTACTGAATTCTCTTCTGGTTTTTGTCTGTATAGAACCTCTGCTGCCAGTAATCCACATTTGCACCTTTGCATTGGGCCATGCTAGCCCCCACGCTAAGCTAACCAACTGGTGGCTCCGGCTTCATATATTTAAGAGACAGATAGTTTCAATCAACACATTTAACTCTGAGCAACAACAAAGAATAATCGTATCACTCAAAACTTCAATCTATTTTGTTACTGAATCAATTGGTGCACTGATCTTGTTTCCAGTTTAATTAAAACTATCATTTCTTGACTAAGTTTTTTTTCTCTGTGATCATGCAGGTGATTGTGACAGCACTTAGCTGCATTTTATGGCTTTTATCACCCTCTCATTTATAATCACAGTTTATGAAAAAAGCCCTCATGCACATCTTCGCTCTAGTTTAGCGCACAAACAAATTATGTAAATATTTTTCCACCCAAGATGAAATATTTCACAACTACTGATTTGTCTCTCCTTGATTTTCCTTTGGTAAGCAGACACCTTCTCATGACTCAAAATGACTAATAACGAACACAAAGCCTTGCTAATAATATCCTGCTCTTGTACAACAGGCAGTTATTATGTAAAAGTGTATTCCTCTTCCTGAACGTGTTCAGAAAAAGATTCATCAAATGCAGCAACTTAAAACTTTTGCCTCCTTTTTTTCATCTGCAGGAGAAATGCCATCAGTACTGGCCAGCGGAGCGTTCAGCCAGGTACCAGTACTTTGTGGTGGATCCGATGGCTGAGTACAACATGCCCCAGTACATCCTCAGAGAGTTCAAAGTCACAGATGCCAGGGTATGTTGGATTTACTCTGTGCCTGAGTATCTGTGGAGTTCACCCTTTTCTGTGCATGTGTGTGTTGTTGTGTCCTCGTATGTGTCCACGTGCCTATATTTTTGTAGGAGGGGTGCATGTATGGGGGGGATTTGATCGGCTATTTGTGAAAATACAGCCATCCAACCTAAATCCATCTTAATTTTAGGTTTTCATACGAACACTGACAGCAACGCTAAGTGTTAAGAATTATACCGACTGTGATTTTAAGGTAGAGATGATCAGAACACATCCCGTGTTATTTCTCCTGACAGGTTGACATCCAGTGAATGCACCATCAAACATGTTTACCCGGATTTAGTAACAGTATGCCTGGTGTATGGATTGCGTGTACGTGCATGTGTGCTGCAAGATCACTGTGAAAATACATGAAAAGCATAGCCTCCAATCCCCAAGGGCCAGTGCTGCAACTCCCTGTGATGCAGTAGTTTCAATGGGCTATAAATATAGTTTACTGTCATCAGAGGGCCCACAGCACAGCAGCACTCCAATCCTGCATCCACTCCTTCTCTCACATACATATACACAGTGTGTAATTTGAGAGGCATGGATTGAAAATAACTCCTTATATGTGCAAAAAAAAGGCATCTCATTTGCACTTGCTGACATCACAGTGCTGTCAAATGTGTGACTCCACGTCACTGTTCGGTGTTTGTCAATCCTGGTCCTCGAGTGCTGGTTTTCTCTCCCACCAGGTCGTCAGCTTCATTCATTATACCTCTCAGGCCTGGATTATGTGATTAATACGGTTGCAGTTAAAACTAGCAGGGTTGCAGCGCTGGTGAACCTCGACAGAGAAGCTGTTTTGTGGTGTTTAGTTGTTGAGTCGTCTGAGATGAGAGCACAGGCTGCAGATGGAGATGGTTGAAGCACAAACTGCTTAGTCTAGTGGAGTGTTACTTGCCTCATGAGATAATTTAATGCATTGAATAAAGCTCAGCTGAATTATGCAAACAATATATATAAACTAAATGTCAGTCTCTCTTTGTATCAATATTTTGTGGCCCTTTAATGTAATTAATCTCTTTATTCTGCTGCCCCTCAGGATGGCCAGTCCAGAACAATCCGCCAATTCCAGTTCACAGACTGGCCCGAGCAAGGAGTGCCAAAAACTGGAGAAGGCTTCATTGATTTCATCGGACAGGTGCACAAAACCAAGGAACAGTTTGGACAGGACGGACCAATCACTGTACACTGCAGGTAAGAAGCAACGGTGGCACAGAATAACCGCAAAAACAAGACAAATCTGCAGCCTGCTGCGGAGATTTACATTTCATTTTAAGGTTTCAGTTTTGATTAGTTGTCAGGCAAGTTTTTGTAATTCTCATTGATATTTTAAACTAGCATATAATCTATTTTCAAAATACGTTAAATACAAGCAATTAAGGAACTGATGAAGGTGTACACTATTTTTTAAATTTCCTGTGATTTCCTGCGTTTTGATCCTTTAGCACTTTAGCATTTCCCGATGTGAAAAAAATCACATTACACTGTATTTTTAAAAGTAACAAAAAATCTAATTAGGCTCGGTCACTGGTTCATCAGTTCCTTCTGGCAGAAAGTTATGCAGCCCAGCCCATTAGTTCTGCATTAAGTTTATTATGTTTATGTTTTGTTTTGTTTTGTGGAGGAGTTTATTTAACTTTGCAGTCATTATGTAGGCTGTAGTTTATGTTCTTGTGTTATGTCTTCAAGTGCATAAAAGATCAGTAATAACATAAATATTATAATTCATGTCTCATGCTTACAGGTCAGATGGCATATTCTCCTCTCAGTGCTTTTTTTTTTAATGTAAAACCACTTTCAGGCTTTTTTATTCAGAGCAGCCTGAAATTAGTTTTTTTCCAAAGTACAATGAGCTTTAATTCCTTCATTTTGAACATTGAAGTCATAAAGAGTTTATGAGCCTTAAACAGGAGATGTAATAAAGACTGGTCTGTGTGTGTGTGTGTGTGCCTGCGTGTGTGTGTGTGTGTGTGTGCCCTCCTCAGTGCCGGGGTGGGCAGGACCGGAGTCTTCATCACCCTCAGCATTGTGCTGGAGAGGATGAGGTATGAAGGAGTGGTCGACCTCTTCCAGACAGTGAAGACACTGCGCACCCAGCGGCCTGCCATGGTGCAGACCGAGGTACGAACGGAGACTTTGTTTAAATATTACTGTTCAAACTCAGTATCACACAGTGGTCAGACGCTGTTTTATTGGCAATAATGTAGATTTTTACAGTGCGAAATTGATGTTCAGTGTCCTTTTTTGATGTACTGACAGATTTGTCTTCAATAGAGGTTTCATCAGTGCATCAAAAAATCTCATGTAAACTCATCTATCACAGGAGGTCCAGTGTCAAATGTTCCTCAAATAAAGCATTGAATAATACATTATACAGCAAACAGGCAACTGGCATCTTGAAAAGCACATTGAAGAAGACAGGCATGATGTGAATTTAAATGAGTCCTGTTCAAGATTAAAAAAGCAGAGAAAAAAAAGATCACTTCCACACAGAAAACTGTCATCTAATTAGCGTCTCTAGTTCAGACACTCCTAATGACTACAGATATAGTTTTAGAGAAGAGTCTCTCTATTACTTTGGCTCACTTGAACAATCTGTACAGCATATGATTCTCTCTATCCGAAGACAAATGAGTGAAAACCTCTAATGTGGGGAGAAAATGAAAGTAAGGCCTTTTATTTCAGGGACAAACAGATATGCAGTAAATGTCATGTGCACAGAACAGAGAAGAATATTATAATTTGCATGCATGCGCTCTCTTATTGATGTTTCTTCTCCTTGGTCTTCCTCTCCAGGACCAGTACCAGTTGTGCTACAGGGCAGCGTTGGAGTACCTGGGGAGCTTTGACCACTATGCAACATAACCACTCCCGCCGAGCAGCCTCCCTGGTCAAACCTCTCAGGAGTGTGCCAAGTGTCCCATCTCAGCCACCATCCACTCACTTGACCCCCTAAAACCCGACCCCCCGCAGCTACCGGGGGGGGTTAGGAGAAAGGGACGTGCTTGCAGACCCGGCGACGGGTTCAACCAATCACAGAGATCCACGCCGACTTAACCAACCACATGAGATTCTTTGCTTTAAAAATAATAACAAACGTTACAATGACTATGACAAATATGACAACTCTTGTACAGATGCGACAGCGCAGACCGGCAGCTCGCCTCTCTGCTCCGTCGAAGCCAAACCTCCCTGATTGTCAAAGGCTACTGGTAGCACTATGAGAGCACTCGCTCTGTTTTTTATGTTAATTTTATTGTCAATATTATGATTCATTATGTCAAATGTTATTGTTTTAGTGTATTCGTTGTTTTTAATAATCATTTTAACATCAGACATTTCTTTCTGTCTTAAACTGCCCAGCTCAGGGCGTGCATTATTTTCATAATCGGTACTTTTTTTTTGTTTTATATTTTTATTTTAGGGTACTTTAGCACAAGGGACATGTATTTTTAACACGTTCCTAGATACTAATACAGGAGGACCACTGTTCTCTGAGCTGCTGTCAGTTTCTTTTATCACACGACATTACCATTATATTCATATTATGAGTCATAAACATTTTCTTTTTAATTTTTTTTTTGTTTGTTCTTTTTTGGTCTTACTCAGTTCAATTACTCAAAAACTTGCCTTTTTCACTGGCTGTTTTCGATTACAAAAAAAAAAATCCACTTTGAGAAAACAGATTTCAGAGCACACACTTGCTAAAAGTTTGTCCTTCTGTAAACATGGTAGCTAGTTATAAGACAAAAAGTGAATTAGCTAACAAGAGACTAAATCAGAGGTGTACAGAAAAATGGAAAGCACATGATTTCTACGTTGGTTGTTTTTTTGTTTTGTTTTTCATCAGAAGCCTATGGCATTGAGGCCTTCATGCTCCACAGCGGAGAACTTACCTGAGGAAAACAGACTTTTGTACCCAAAGGGTAGATAACAGAAAAATAAACTCCCTGATCTCCCTGAATATTCTTGCTCTTCAAGTCCCTCCCATCTTCTCACTGCCTGGTCAGTTTGCTGAAGTCGAACCACACGAGACCGAAAGGAGCGCAAGTGGTTCACATGGGCCGAGGAGTAGAGCCATGAACGCTGGCACCTGTACAGAATCAACCATTCCTACCAGAGGGGAAAGAGACTCAGCCCTTTGGACTGATACCTGATATTATTTTATACAGAAATAGAACTATAAATATATATATATAATTATGATTGATTATATATATGTACAATTACACATAGATATATACACAGCTTCAAAAGGTATATTGTTAAAAAGGATTAATTCTGCTGATCTACCAACCCTAGAGACTGCAGAGCGCCTGCTGTCCTAGAGTGTGTATTAATGGAAACACCGTTGTATCTACTGTACTACCATAGTAACTTTGACAGCTGGTTGTCCGTCTGAATGAGGAAAAAAAAACAGCACAACTCCCCCCCCTCCCCGCCCCTCCCCACCCATCAAAATGGACGACTCCTCACTCAACGCGGGCCATCGCACCTCTCAAGCACACGTCTCCTCCCACACGAGCCGCAGGAGGGGAGCGTCTGATCCCCAGTTTCCCTCCCCCACCCCTGAGCGTTGTGGTGGAGGCGGCGGCGGTGGGAGGGAGGGGGGACTTGAAAAACGCTGGCGAAAAACTTAAAAATGTTCCTTTTTACCTTGTGAATGCTTAGTGCTGTAGGGGTTCGATCTGTTGTACACACAGTCTGTTTTCTATTTGTTGATAAAGAACTGGAATTTAAAAAGAAACTGTTGATGAAAAAGAAAAAACATTGATGTTAATAAAGTTAAATAATTGGGTTTTTGTACAACCTCTGGCTTGTGATGTTTCGTTTCTTGTTCCTGTTGTTTGCTTGATGGGGAAACTTCAATTCATAGCTGATAAATCGTATTTAGCAAAGTTTGCTTCTTTGCCATTTGCCTTAAAGGGACACTAGAAACTGTGTCTGCTTTATCTTCCTTTAAAATGTTGCCCATTATTCTGCCAAAAATATCTTTTTATGTTCAGCCACCTTAGTTTTAATTCAATATAATTTCAAATGATTGTTCCAGTGATCTACTTATTGTTCAGACGCTTGAAAGTGTGCATGTGTGTTCTTGTACTTATGGCTTAATGAGGACCAGGACCAGTTTTAAACTAACAAAGTGAGGACGTTTTGGTAAAATGAGGACATTTTGGTTGGTCCTTACTTACTCACTGCCATGTAAAAGGGCTCTTTGAGGGCTAAAACTGAGTTCTAGGAATAAGGTTAGACTGAGGTTTAGGTTAGCATTAGGGCAAAGGTTCTGGTTAGGCATTTAGTTTTTGTGGTTAAGGTTTGGGTGAGGAGCTATGAAATTCATTATGCCATTGAGTGTCCCCACAACTGTGGCATACACAAGTATGAGTGTGTGTGTGTCTGTGTTTGTTGGATGTCTGAAATATATTCAACACCTCACTTTTACAAATTTTCTTAGCTAGCTGTTAGCTGAAAGCACAGGGGTCTTACCTGAACACAGTATTATCTGTCAAATGCAAATTTCCCAATCCTGGAGCTAATAAAGACTAAAGAAAGATAAGACTGAAAGAATTATCTTATCTTATCTTAAAAATAAATGTATCTCTGCAAAATAATCTTAACTCAAAGTTCACTTTTTTCACACCTTCTTTTCATCATCTTACAGTCTTCAACAAAAGATTTGTTTGGTCGTTAAGATGGTTTATTCTCATCACTTGTACGTAATTAACCACACATTCTTCCCTTTTTTCCCTGTTCTGTTGTCTGTGCTTTCCAAAATGGTTTGTAGAGTGCAGGACTCTGTGGCAGACAGATGATGTCATATATTTCCATAAACCAATCAAAGTTTTACAGCTAAAGAATCAGAATCTAATGACCATTGTTTGGTTGTTTACTTTAGTTGCCATGGAGACAACACTGTCAATCAAATCTAATCAAATCAAATCAAAATACCACAGTTTTGGTGAAGCATATAGCCTGAGCAAAATCACTTTCTATTTACTAAATACATTGTATTTAATGTCTGCCTTTTTATTCAAAAGTCTGTAATTTATCCGACATTCAGGCATATCCATGGCATGCATACTCTTCTCTGCTGCAATCCCATAATTCAGAGCATCTTATGTTGTGGATGCAAAAGCTAAAAACTGCATCAATGATGAATGGAAAGTGTATGAAGTTAACTTAAGTCTGGTTGTAGTGCTTATTACATGGTGATTAAGGAAATGACAGACGGTTTAAGGACACTTAATCCAGTGAGAGTTGTTAGAATGTTTGCTTGTGTTTCCATGGAGACACTGCTGTCAGTCAACTCTGATCAAACCACACCTTTATTGTTTTTATTAAAGCAGATTTATGGGCTTATTGAGTCTTAACTCTTATCATAACTACAGATTATTCAAGTTCATTTCAACTTGGTCGCTTTTTTAGTCACATTTTTCATCCTATAGAGAACAAATTTTTTCCAGGGCATAGATTTTTTATTAACCTCTCTCATCCCTCGTTCATAGCAAAGCTTAATCATCTCCAGTCCCTTCAGTAAGTTGCTCAGCCCACTTCTCATCAGCATCCCACACAGCCCGTTAAATCACTGCCTGCTGATGCCACATAACAGTAACAGAGAGAAAAAAGTTAAGACATCTGTATCTGTGGAAAAGTCTTCAATGGTTTGAGTTTGTACATGTTTCCCACATGTAATGCTTGTAAGATATGGAGGGAAACAAACAGGGCACAAATTCTCATGTAACTGATGGATTTGTTGTTGCTTCAGACATGTGGAAATGATTCACGCAGTAGCGACAACATGCTGAATTATTTCAAGACAAAAGCTCACAAACAGGAAGTTGAGTTGGACTTGAAGGATAAAAGCTGTTGACATTTGTACTTCAGTCCTGTTGTCTGTTGTTTGTTTTGGAGTCTGGCGGTGTCGTTGTTAAACGTGTGTTTAGCCTTGAACCACATCACAGAAATCACACCTTTGTTTGTGTTGTTGCTCCTGGTGTCATGATGATGATAGTGATTCATTACTGTTATCTCTATTGTGCAGAGTGGCCTTAATTGCAGCGGTGATAAAAAAAAATTGTTCATGATGGCTAATCTGAGTTTGCATGTTGTCTAAACATGTATTGGTTTTAATTCATGTTGAGATGGAATATGTCTTGTTGCATTTTACAAAAATTCATTCTTAGAACCCACAGAACCATCTGACATGTTTGTGGTCGTGTAAACGGTATCCAGGTGCATGTTTTTCTTCATTCAGTGGTACTGATTCTGCAGAGCCAGCTGCTTTTCCTTTAAAGCTGCCTTTACTAAGAAAAAGCCTAAACAACAACACAGCTCGGTGACCTGTTTTTCACTATCCCCAGGAGAGACAATGAGCACTCTGATTGGGTAAGAAACTTTGAAAACATATGGTTGACAAATCTACATTGCAGTATATCATGATGCTGAGTTATGTATTCTTGTAGAGATGCACAATCTGCCCAAGATGAGGAAGACCGTGAAGGTGAGTTGCTCTGCTTGAAGATTAAAGACCAGTTGGAGGATTTGTTCTCCGACAGCCACCTGGCACAGGACGGCTTCCTGCTGAAACATGTGCAGAAGAACAAGCTGGGCTACGTCAGCCTCAAGCTCCTCACTTGTATGAAAAAGGTAAAAAAAGAAAAAGAAAAAAAAAAGAAGCAAGATTTCGTGTACTCTCTGTGGTGTTTACATTCCATCAGTTTGAATGAAAACAATACAGCAAAAGGCAAACAGAGCTGAGGTTACCACTGTTCCTTACAGATAAGGCTCCTGACCAAAGACTGGTTCATGACTCTGGCAGCAGCAGCGTGCTCGGAAGTCCTGGAGATAAATGATAAATGCACCAAGGTGAGGCGGATAGAGCGGTTGCCCGAATGGCTGCTGTGCTCCCCCACCAGCAGGCTCCTCCTCGTCTGGAACATTTCTGAGCAGAAAACTGAAGAGGATGGAGCAGCCCGAGGCCAAGAGCACCCTTCACTCTCAGAGAGGATCCTCCAAAAGTTCAGCGCTCACGGCAGAGTTACCTCTCTCTGGATCCTGCATCCTGGCAAAGAGCTTCCCAAGGAGCTGCAGTGCTATGCCAAGTGTCACAAAGAGCTCGGCCAACATTTGTGTGCAGTGGTGAAGTTTGATAGTTTAGAGGAGGTGCGGAGGGCCTACAGTACCCTGAAAGCATACGAGGAGAAATCAAATGGCGAGGGCATGTGCGTCATACCTTTGGGATTCCAGTCGATGCACCACGTCACCAAGGATGAACCATCAGAGTGCCAACCTGGAAAATCCCAGGAGCATTCACTTGTAACTTTAGAGGATTCAATTCAGGAAGAACCTTCACTGCTAGATACAGTTTCTGACAAGAGTCCAGACAAATCTCAGCCTCAAGGGAGCTCGGATAACTCCAAGCAAAGAACCTCTGGGCAGATCTCCACCAACTGTGATGGCCAGTCCCTCTCTGGTTTGAATCAGAGGTACAGTCATGTGGGTTGGTGCTCGGGAGACTGGGATAAAGGTAATTCCCAGATCCCCTGGGTGCTGAAGCGCAAATTTCTGGCCAGGGCATTAAAGGTGCCTGGGCACCTGAACGCATCCTGCATGATGCAAAGAGTGCTGCGTCATCCCTTCGGCCCTGATGGCACCAAGGGATTTCGGGGCAGAGGGAAGCCGCTGGAGGGATCACCTCTCCTTTGCATGGCGTAATACCTCATGTGCTGTGTGACGGTGGCAGATAAGTGTTGCAGCAACACATGAAAAAAAATGTAAAAACACTTACGAAGCCAGTTATTCATATTTTGCATTTAATAAAGAAGGCTTGTTATCTTGAAAGCTTGTTGGTGAGAGCCTATTTATTCTGTGTTTGGTGTAGTTGCAAACCACTGACAGATGGTGGCAGCATTTAGCTGTGCTCACAACTGTTTTTTTTCAAATTCTGATTTCCTCTTATTTATTAAGATGCTTAGGAAGCAAATAGACTATAAATACACAGAGTAAAACACATACTAGCTGGAGGTGCAAATGTTGAAGTGTGTAAGTGCTGAAGTAAAAAACTGTCTCAAAATCTCACACACACACTTCTTGAAACATCAGTGGCCTCTGTACCCCTGGGGCCTCAACTCCTCTGGTCGCAAA
Source organism: Acanthurus leucopareius (assembly GCA_029814765.1). Lineage (NCBI taxonomy): Eukaryota > Metazoa > Chordata > Actinopteri > Acanthuriformes > Acanthuridae > Acanthurus > Acanthurus leucopareius. The sequence continues at coordinate 7,449,980 of JAQMCX010000009.1, read as the reverse complement.
TTGCGTTGTATATTTGTACTTTGGTCAGGATGGATATACCTTGTTACCGCTTTCTCTCAAGAAAGAGGTGTCGCCTTACAGCATGAAATTCTCAGAAAAAAGCCCTCATTGTCTTACTGCATCTTTTTCACAAATGCCTGTTTAGACTTCGGGTCCCTGAAAAGTAGTTTTCCACTCACCGAGATGACAACTGGCTGAAGGCTACTTGTCCAATCATCAAACCGCATCTTGTGCAAGACGAGCGTAGTAGCACATTTGTGCTGTATTTCCAGCCTTTCTAATGACACCTCGACTGGAATGATGTGTTTATAGTGTTACTGATTGAGGGCTTCCTTAAAATCTTGCCCAAACCTAAACAAAATGTGTTTCTTCACTCATCCACACCCAGTGGAACAGATTCAATCAGACGTGTATGGATATCATATTTAAATTGGAAGCATACTTTGTTGTCTTTTTCTCTTGTATATGCTGAATGTCAGACTGTCTTTATGACTAATGTAATCCCAGCCATTGAGTGAGACTGTGCAGTGTATACAGATCGAGCGTTTTTCTCTTATTGTCTCTGACTTGATTTAGCAATTAACAACTGCTGGGCTTTTATTGAAGCGGAGGCTGGTCTCTGAAAACCTTACACATCTGTGAACAATATGCTTAGTGTAAAAATGTTCCTGCCTCTTGTCTGGAAATGTTTTTGGTGCTAATAGCTCTCTTTCAAGGGTAGGAAAGCATGGTTCACCCTGCTTACTGGGAGTCATTATGTATTTACATAGGCTTCCCTGGCCAATAATTGAGGTGTATGTCAAACAAGTTAGTTGTAATAATTCTAATGTTTTCTTAGTATTTCTGGGGAGAGGGTCTTGATGAATTTGCACCTGCCTAATGTCGACAAAATATTCTCAGAATGAGGAAGAGCACGAATCTTCTCTTGATTTGTGGCCGAAGGGTTGAAGCTGAAGTGAAGAGTAGAGTTTGTGTTGGCTTCACTTAAGACTTTTACATGAAATCTACACTTTAGGTCACTAAGATAACAACTTCAGAATATCCATCAATACACATTTTTTAGTAGGGGAGACAAAGCTTGAGTAAAGATTCTTTTGGTTTTTCCCTTTTCCCCCTTGGTCAACACTGAAGGAATTTTAAGTCTTAGAAATTCAGAGCTCGGCCACATCCCTGCCTCTAGTGGAATTTTTTGCAAATCGTGATTTGTGTATAATTTGGCCCGAGGACATGAGATGACTCACCGCTTTAGAATGAAATATTTGTTAGCAAATAAGTTGTTTCCTGTTGTAACACTGACTTTATTACTCCAGTACAGGAGATAGCTGCTTTATATCAACAACATGGCTCAGACGCAGCTCTGAAATCATCAATACTGTTTAGACTGCCGCCATACATGTCAATTCATTCGACTGGTTTATGCTCTCAAACAGCACCTGTCAGACTTTTGTGTATCCCCCCCCCTTCGCCTCTCGCACTCATGCATCACTTCGTCCGTCTCCATACTAGCTGGCCTTTGTTTATATATGACTGACTCCACACACCTGACGCATTTCCTCCATCGGTGGGGTATTTATTTAGATTGCAGTCTGGAGTGCTTGATACCTTCCAAAAGCACAACCATCTGCTCCTCATTTGCTGCTCAAGGCTCAAGAGCTAAAATACTGGTTTGTATTGAAGGCGACGTGAATGTGAGATCCGCAACAACAACAACTCTTGTTTAATCTCCAGCCAACTGCAGATTGAATCATCATGAAATACCTCTGCTGTGATAATTCCATTGAACTGGGGTTAGTATTGTCTTAGCACACTTTAAACCTATTGTGCACTTTCTTAATTCCCCCTAAAAGATTGAACACCGCTTGTTTCAGCAAGACCCCGCTGGCTGCTCTGATCTGCCCCAATTGAGGTTATTACCAAATCGCCCACCTAAGATGGTAGACTCTCTTGCGGCAGAAGGTGAATGTAAGCCCTTGCTCAGGCCAAAGCATCCTTTAGTGCTCCTGGAGCTAGAGCCTGGGAGATTATCATGTCAGGAGTAATCCGACTCGGCCCACAACTATGGAGGAGGAGGAGCAACAGTTGAGGGGGGGAGGCAGGCAGAGGCATCAGAGAAGCACTCTGCTCCGCTTACGGTAACCACGCTCTCCCTCCTCACCCTAACCCATCCTCTCTCAACCCGCAGAGTTCCCTTTCCTTGGAGCTGAAGAAAGGACCTGCTGCTGGAAAGAGGGTAAGGAGATGTGGATTATCTTTTCAACAGTTCTGCTGTATGGAGATAAGATAATCTGAATTGGAAGTGAGCTGCACGGCGGATGAGAACAAAGTTATGGCATCTGTGAGATCTGTCTGTTAAATGACCCTGTGCCTCTCTTCTGCTCTGGTCCTCTGTTTCAGGTTCAAGTTTGTGCTTAAAAAAAGGAGGACAAGACATTCTGCATGGAGACATGATGGCAGCAGTTTTCTGAAGTGAACCAGATGCCAAGTCAGGGACTTTAAACACATCACTCTCCTCTTTTTGAATGGATCAACCTAAGTGCCATGAAGCGCACGCTTACATTCAGTGGAATGTCGATCTTGATCTTTGCAACCTAAAAGAATTCTATGGAGGTGCAAAGATGATAGAAGAATAAAACAGCCTGGACCTGATTCAAGTCAGGGCACCTCTCCTACTTGCAGGCACAGGGAGTTGTAATGATTTTCAGGGGAACAAGCAGGAACCCTGCCCTCGCTCCTCGCCTGTGATGATGATGGACTTACCCAGCCATCACTTGCCTGTGGAGGTCAGCTGAAGACGACGCCACGCAGCTAAGTCTGGATTAGCCGGCCGAACGGTAAGGACACCACATCTTCTTTTGTTAGTTTAAGCCGGCAGCTTATGGCGAAGGCGTTAGGTGCCGCTGACAGGGATGCCTCACCAAGTGCTTGAGTGGCAGAAAACACACGTTGGATAATCTGAATCAACAAGCGGCCTTCACTGGAACCGCATGTCAATAGTGCACAGCGGCCTGTCACGAAATGTTTGCAGAGCAGTTACTGTTGATTACAAGCTGCATGCCACTATGTTGGAAAAGAAAAAAAGAAAAGGAAAAAAGAAAACGAAATACTATTATGTTCTTGCAGAATCTCAACAACCTCTCAGCACACAGACAAGTTTGTTTTGTCAGGAAAGAATATTTTCTTTTCCTGTCACTTACCCAACATGGTGGTTCGCCTCATTGTCATGCATAATTGCTCTCCAGATACTCTCTGGCTTTACTCTGCAAAAAAAAATTGGAGCACTACTTAGAAATTTTGTGAAGTAGTAAGATTATCATTTTCTCTGTATTCAACATTTAAGAGATCAACGTTTTTTTTGCAGAGCTGTGCCTTTAATTATTTAAATTATGAAGAAGAGCAGCATAAAACTGGTCAAATTTTCAACTAAATATATAATAGAGGAACTCAGAGAGAAGCAAACTTAATGATATTCACTGTGAACATTTTGCTAAAGTGATGATCCCTTCCCACTAAGCCCATATCATACGTAGAGATTAAACTGCATCTAGCAGAGCCCCACGAGGCCGGGTAGAGGTTAAGCCTGAAGTCAATTGAGCCGTTCAACTTTCATAACCTGCAAAAGCTGATCATAACTGCAAGAAACTGAAAGGGAAGCTGAACTGATGCACCTCTCCTCATCTTCTCGTCAGAAGTTTTCTGGCAAATTCCTTCCTAAAAACGCCGTTTGTGCAAACAAATAATTAACATCTTAGTCGTTAAAAGAGAGCTGAGGCTTATAAAGATGTAAAAAAAAGCCATATTTTAGATGTTCGGACTTGCTTGTGCTTGCTCACGTGGGTCATATTTGAAAGTTGTATTCAGCGTGTGCCAGATGGCCGTCAACCTTTTGTAACAGCAGCATCAACATGTTTAACATGGGTTTAGAGGCGACGCTGGTGTGTCAAAAGAGGATCTGGCATAGACAGATTAGCCGCCAGAATGGCAGCTCACTGACTCTTCTTTAGAAAGTAGCTGAGACATCAATCTTCCCTTCTGCTTGCAAAAAAAAAAAATTGACAAGTCAAGGTGGCGTTTTACAGCCAAGCCCTATGTAACCTCTTTGTCTGCTGGAAAGGCTGTTTAAACGCATGTCAGAGTTATATCTTGACTCAACTCCTCCCGTAATAGAAGGGGGAAGACAAATCAGGACAGGTGTCAAACGGGAATCTAAAAGTCCATCCTCCCCTCACGCCTCATTAACTAACAGCAACAGGTTTGGGTTGTCGAGATGTCGTGTTAGGCAGTTAGGTCACTGGATTAATCTGTATAAATCTGTGGGATGCGATAGTAGGGCTTCCAAAATAAAATCTTTTAACGACTCACCTACATCCAGTGGATTAGACGGACGCAGAATCATGTTGAGTATTTATAGAATGAGAAAAATTTGCACTATTTCTCTGGAAATACTCACAGATGGGTTTTTTTCCCCTTTTATTTCTCCTCAAAAATGAACGGCAGCTTTTCTCACTAACAAGGAACAGGCTTGTTTTAATTATCCCATCGTTACTGAGTGACAGAGAGCGAGCCAACTGAAGTGGTTGCCCAGCAAAATTACAGCACAGTCTAACCTAAGCCTTTTTCAGTTGCATTAGAACCGAGGCTGGATTTAGAACAGCCAATCCTGGCTCAGAACATCCACTTTATTTTACAGCCTTTTGGCCCACCCGGATGCCAGCAACAACAGATCCAACTAAGTGAGCTAGACACTTTTTCTTCTTCATTATTTTGACTGAAAGCGAGGGCAGGTTCTTTTTTTAGCAGAAGACGATAGAGAAGACGTAGGAGAAGCGCCTGCTGGTGCTCTCTCCATGGTCCCTGCATGCTGGCCTAACCTCTGAGTTAGAGGTGTCTGATGGATTAGCGCAGACACACACACACACAGCAGCACCAACACTGCAGCCAGGTGTTAACCCACGTGACTGCAGATAAAGCCGGCAGGCATTAGTGCTAATCCCGCCCTGATCTTTGGAATATGTCCCTATTACCTCCCCAAGCACTCTCTAGCTGTCCCCAGGCCTCCTGATGCTCACTTAAGAGGGAAAAGACAAGACAATGCCTCTCTAGGACTCCCTAAAGCACGTTATTTCCTTGCAACTACACAGTAGGTGCCTTTCCCGCTGTTTGTTATGCTCCTCTGTTATCTTTCCAGTGCAGGTATTAACTGGGTGTGTTCAGAGTAGCGCAGAAACAGCCGGTCACATGGGTGGAGCTGAGCTGGAACCCACAGCATGGTAATAATGTTCTGTAGGTAGAGGGCCTCAGGTTGTGTAGTTTGAAATGAAAAAAAACAAAAACACAATGGTTAAACCTGTCTACATTTCAAGATATTAAGAAGCAGCAGTATTATGTAAACTGGATTATCTAGTGTTATGTGATGGTGCTGCTGGGAGAGAGAGAGAGAGTGTGTATGTGTGTGTGTGTGTGTGTGTGTGCGCCCTGGAAGTGACGTGGGTGTCTGGACGACAATGGAAGGTTAGACTTTGTCTCGATTTCTGCACAAGCCCCCGTCATATGATTCAGGGGAAAAAAAGTGAAACCACGCAATTGCTGCGAGAGTGTGTGTTTAGGGTGTGTGAGTCACAGGGAGGGAGAGTGAGAAAGACAGAGCAGGCTGTATTTAGGGAATGTACAATATAGGAACAATTTCTGCAGAGTGGTGAGACATAAAAGTTAGCATCTGCCTTTTTTTTTTTTCTTCTTTTTTTCTCAGCACAATGACGCTCTTCATTCATTCTTCCTCTGATCTTCTCTGGCTGTAATCATGTCGCACTGGTCAAGATCCAAGCAAGCTGTCGAAGAAGGCATCCCCTGTCTGCCGGCTTCATTCAAAAGTGTTAACCACAGACGCCCCTTATCCTCATTTTGACAGCATTCTGTTGAGTGTCTCCTTCTGGCACGGGAGGGAGGGGAGGCCACGGGTGCCATGCTGCTGTAATTGCTTTACCCGCCAGCTTAGCAGCGCGATGGCCACTGACCCAATTATTTCCTGAAAACATCAATTTTATTGTGTCATTTGAAATAATGCGATCTTTGAGAGCTCGGTTGAGGGCAGAGGAAGATGCATACGTTGGAGAATACATAATGCCTCAGGAATGGCTTTGACAGGCTGAGGAATTCTCAGCCAAGCGGTTTGCTCTCGCAGCTCGACTCAAACATGTTAATGATCCTCTGGTACTGTTTTCACTCTGTTGGTAGCTATTCAGGTGACATATGGCTGACAGCAAACACTAGGTGAGCTTTTCCTGCACATGCCTCATATTCACTCCCACTCTCACTGCAAACACAAAGTCCTAATGCAAACTTTGATGCTTACAAATTTTGTGTTTTCTCCTTGTTTAAAAAAAAAAAAGGCGGATTTTCTACGTTTGTTTTGGGCCTCACATGTCAACCGGCCTTATCTCAGAGCATGCATGGGCACATCAGCCATGTGAGGGCCTGTGCAGGGAGCTGCTTTAGTTGTCTTTGCGACTCATCTGCACTTTTTTATGTCTCAGTTTGAGGATGGCTTTTCCTTCTGCAGGAGAGTCCTCTGGGGCTCCACTATATCCTCTGTGTTGTTTGCAGGAAAACAGCAGCATTTGTCCTTCCAGGACATGGACCTCTCATTCATGTCTTTCCCTTGTTCTGTTAAGAAAACACCAGTGCCTCTTCCCCATATCAATATCTGTATATTTATGTCATTAAAGCAGGGGCCAGTGGAAGATATTAAATGTCTGTTCTGATTAATCATCCGTGCCCATCTGAACAAGCTGCAGAACGCTCCTTGGCACTTTTATTGGCGCCAATCGGCCGCAGGTGGGAATAATGAGTTTCTGAGTGCAGCAATTATGACAATCAAAGTGTCTTCAGGGACGTGAGATCAGTGTTTGACGACCTGCCTTCCTCCGGTGTGTCAGCGACTGAGACATCGGGAGACTCATCTGTTTCCTTACAATCTAACTGTTTTATCCAGAGGAGTCACAGAGCGAACAGGCTGCAGACGTTGATGAATCACGGATGTGAGAAACAGCGAACTCTGAGGCTGAATAATTGTCCCAAACTGACCTTTTAATTGCGTAAGACAACAATGATCTCATCGTTTGCCATACATCATAACAAACTGACTCGTTTTAATTTGGAAATATATCATATTTAGTGCAGGAGCAGCTACATTTCTGGTGTTAGGAGCTGGTGTTGAACCAAAAGAAACAAGACCAGACTTTCCATCGAAGCTTCTATCTATCATAATTAAATATAACAGTGAAACCCAGTGGGAGTCGGACGTATAGCGGGGGACCATGTGACGTTCGGCAGCAGCTGCAGTTTAACATTTAATTTGCATTGACTGCGTCAAATGAGGTTGCTAGCTGAAATGTTTGACTTTCAAATAAATACCATTCTGCCCCTCCATTGTGCAGAGGTTGCTTTCCACGTCAAACCCATATGGAATTATGAGTGATGAGTCAAGCTATGACTGATAGGACTGGTTATACCTGTTTATACTCAGTTTATTCCACTTGAGCTCATGCATGCAACGTCTTTGTATTTTCCCTCTGCAGTGTGCAAAACACTCAGACGCAGCGGAGTCCGATCCAAATTTGCCTATAGTTCTTTTTGTTTTACTTTTTGTTTTACTGCAAAAACCGAAATTCCACCGGAAAATCAAAATGTTTTTACAATTTTTACTATTTTTATCCACTTTTTCATCACAGCCTTTGTGTCTAATGTGATCTGCAGCAGCGATCAACATGTCGAAAGTGCAAATTTCCAGAAGTCATTCATTTCCCATTTTTGTTTCCCTTCTGAACCAGACACAAATATGTGACATTTTGTCCCATTGTAAACACTGCTGCAGCCTATGTACACTACAGAATCCAGTCTGGCAAAGCACTTTGTGAGGTCGGTCTGGATTTGCTGTTAGTCTCTGCCAGTATACCATTTCCGGCTCTGGGGAAGTATTTTGCTCACTGGTGACATGATATGAAAAATACAAAGAGGCAAGCTCGTAAAACTCCTTAAATACCACTTGCATGACAATAAGGACGGGGGAAAAAACACAAGGTATAATTCCTAGAAGTTGACTAATGTTGTTGAAGTGGTGCAGCAGCTATTGAATGGGAGGGGCGGTATAAGATAAAGGGACATACAAACACACATGTTCACTAAGGCCAGATGATACATAGCCTTGCAAATAGGTGTGGTTTAAAGATTCCTGAAAGAAATGGATTTCCGCCCTTTGAAAAAAGGAGGTTTCAGGGCAAACAGTTTTCCTACAGAAACAAAGAGAAGAAGCTCCGATTCAGATCAGGTATTTCGGATAAGATACAAACACTCTTTAGAGATTTCGAAGGGCGAGGGGTTGCAAAACTCATTCAACTCACCTTCAGCTCAAATAAAAAAATTTGCAATTGAGTTTTATTCACTTCAGCCAGCAGCCATTAAACACACACTGCATTCTCAGATGTCATCGAGTGATGTCAAGCTTGCAGATCATGAACCCACTTAAAGTGAAAATGAGCTGACAGCACAATCAGAAAAAGTAAACTGAGGGTAAAATATAAGCCCTGTTGATAGAGGTGGATTCATGGGAGGGTCAAAGAAATGCGAAGGCACGTACGATAACAACATTTGCTTTGTTCTCCGATCCTTAATGTGACAAGTTGTGAGGACAGTTTACATGTTAAAAGGTTTAGGACTGCTTGAATGTGTCTGATGTGTGTCATTCTCTCCTCTCCCGACAGAGTTTCAATGCTCCCCCACGTTCTAAGATGAAGTTATGGAAAGGTGCTACTTTTGCCTTCATGCTCTGTGGTGCAGCCCTGTCCATCCTCCTCGTTAGAAACATGGCCTCTATCGGACAGTTCAAACCCAAGCCGAAATATCCGTACACATCCTCATACTCATCAAGGCAGTCTTCATCTTCAGAATCGACAACAAGGGCCTCGCCGCCATCAACCTCACCTGCATCATCAGCAGCAGCAGCTGCAGCAGAATCCACGGTGTCGTCCCCACCGATGGGTGGTCTTCATCGTAGACCCCGTTCAGCGGACAACATGAACTCTCTCCTCTCTGAGTGTAAGATAAACTGTTATTGTCTTCTCTCCTTGTCTGGTCTGAGATAAGGGGTTGAGTGAAAGGGCTGCTGAGCTTCAGACAGAACACTTAGTACCTGCCTCTGCTGTTTATAGACCAGGTTTTATTGCCTGCAAAATAATCTGCAGCCAATTAGCACCTCATAGTTCACTGGCTCTCCATAGAACCGTTATAACCTTCAGGAGCAGAAACCAAACCTTCCGCTGGTTCCACATGACTTTACCGAGAGGAAATTTATCAGCTTAAAAAAAGGGCTTAAGAGAGCTCTCACACGGTGTGTGGCACTGACGGTGATAAGACAGGTTTGTAGCTGTCCTAACATCAGATAAAATAATCTGTTGTTTTTTTGTTTGTTCCTGATTTCCATTATCTTGCCAGCTGCACTACTCTATGTCCGTGAACCGCCTCTTCTGTTTCCCTATCTAATTACTGAGAAAATCAGATATGTAAGCAGAACACAAATGTACTCCAAAACAGATAATCCGTCTGCCAACTGTCTACAGACGTTGCTTTGTGTTTTCTCTTTCAGTTTCCATGATGTTCCAGAGCTTCACGGAGGGCGAGCTTCAGCATGTGGTCGGGACCTTGCTCGACAGGAAGAGGAGGAAGAGCCGGCGTCTGGCTGACAAGCAGGCCCGAAGGACTAAAAGAGCCCGCAGGCCTAAGCCCTGCTCTTTGAGGGAGCTGGAGCTCACAGTGAGTGAACTGGGTCTCGGCTACGACAGTGACGAGACGGTGCTCCTGCGCTACTGCAGCGGCAAATGCACGGCCCAACGGCACAACTACGACATCACCATGGAGCACATGATGCGGACGGGCTTCAAGATGAAGGGCCGCAAGGACAAGGTCAGCAATGGGCCCTGCTGCAGGCCCACCGCCTTCGAGAAGGACTTTTCCTTCCTCGACAACAAGAGTCGCTATCACACGGTACAGAATGTGTCGGCGAAGAACTGCGGGTGCGTATGACCCCCGAGATTTTGGACTTATCACTCCTTCTTGCTGCTCTCAGTCTCTGTTGGAACAGTTGGACATGGACGCTGTTAAAAGACAAACAGTGGATTATAAACTCAAGGAAAGGAAGAGATGATGGGAATATTTTTTAAGGCTGCTTCCGAGCGGGCTGTTTCTGACAGGCAGGCTTGACTTTACGGGCGTCTGTCTACGTAAATCAGAGGCGAAACACATGGACAGCAAGTGCTGCACTTGTGTGGATTCAATGTAAAGAGACACAGAAAATGACTGTTCATACCAAAAAAGTTTTTATTATCTTTTCTATCTGTGTAGTAACACTGTAAACTGTGGTGTAACATCAGTGTAGCAGCATTATGTTTGTGATATTACATTTGAATAGTAGTACATGCAGTAGATGAGCCATGGTGGACTAGATTATTGTTGTTACTACACTTCATATCCATGGGTGTTACCTTCACTAAGTCCAAATCTTGTAGTTTACATGATTATAACGGTGACAGTAAATCACCCTTCAGGCAAAAAAAAAGGGTTCAAAAATCAATTTTAAAGCCATTAATGAGACAAGAATAAAAATAAATTTAATGCATAATACTACTATGAATATTATCCATATTATATTACATTTCAGCCATAGTCTAAAATCTTACACACTGGACCTTTCAGTTCCAGTGTGTAAGACAGTTTGGACCATTGAATTAAATGGTGTTATCAGAAAGTATACTGGCTTAAAATAGTGAGTTGTTATTATCCCCGGGTGACATGACTGTGTGACCTGTTTCCCTGCTTCTATGCATTACTCTTACTGATTGCAGTGTTATTACACAGGTAAAAGAACACGTGTTATTGGTCAGAATTTGATGATGAAAGAAAATCCTTTAAAATAGCTGCAGGTTTGATCCCCACCTTTAATTTTTTTTGTTTGTTTTTTTTTTTTTTGCTGTTGAGTGAGTTATCAATGAGGACCTGTTTCAAAACGCATCAATGCTCTCGTTTTAGTAACAGAACATCATGAAAATCCTAACTGATCTCTGTAGAGGAACTCATCAAACTCAAAGAAATTATCATGTTTAGTCTTTATTTTTTTTTTACATTTCCCAAATAACCCAGTATTACAATTACCCATAATCCTCAGGAATTTTTTTTCCACAAAGAATTGCCAAAACACGCCGAATCAATTCAACATGCATGATGAATTAATTTGCTTTGATTCATGAATGAATCACGTCTCAAGTTCCAGGAGACATAACCTCTTAAATACCGTCTCTGGACGTAATTTGTGAACATTTACATTCAAAGGTTTGAGTTCATCTGAGGTGTGAAACAGAGGAACTGCTGTTAGTGATCAGTAATGGCATTTTTTCCTCACTGACAGAAAACTATCAAGCAGAGTCAGGATGTGGAAATGTGTTTTAACCCATCCATAAAACCCTGAAACTTTCAAAGATTCAAACCCACAGTGCAGCCTTTTATTGGCCCATCAAATGCCTCCTTGTTGTATTGCCTGGTATTTGCCTGGTAGTTTTAGCGGAAAATAAGCCGTTGAGTTGAGTTAAGAAGCACATTTTTCACCTTTGACAAACTTCATTTGGTTTGAACCCATTGCAACTGTTTGCCTGAAGTACAATAAATTATGTTTTTGTTTTTTTTGTTTTTTTTTTTTCGTTCCTGAGGAGGTGCAGTGTCGGGCGCGGATGCGGTGCATCTTTTATAGTAGTTTATATTGTATTTATTTGGGAAGTAAATTATGGTTTTTGCATATTTATTTAGAATACTACACAGAAACGGGACAGCTTATTATCATTAAGCAACTGTGCCAAAAAATGTTTTATCAAACATTCTATATTGACTGCTGAATAAACATAATTTCAGAGGTATGGATGTTCATCATTTCTCCCAAAATATCATTGGGTGTCAAATATGTACTAAGACTGTATTTAAATACATAAATAAACTAATAAAACTCCTATAATGCAATGTGCTGTGAATAATGAAGTAAATACAAGAGGATGATTACAAGAGGGAAAGATCAGGTTGCACCAAATGAACCACCTGACAAATAAAACACAACACCTTTGTCATGCTAATACATAGATGTGTCTCCATGATGCTGGTTCACTCGGTGAGGTTTTCTGAAAACATTAATTATACAGCAGCTCAGCAGCCCGTGAACTTAACAGCAGTGGTGAGAAAAGCTCATATGACAGGCCATGTGAGCAGAGGGTTTGATCCCCTGACAGGCAGGAAAAATCAGCAGGTACGTGACTGTGTGAGCTTCCCATTTTATATTATGACAAAAAGGAAATTTGACAAAAGCTCTTCTTCTACTCAGAGTTAGACATGTCTGTAAAAGTCAACAAAAACACATAAACCACAGATGAATGAAATCCTACCAACAAGTATAACCTGTGTAGAAAATATTCCTCCGTCCCAAAAAGCTTCATTTTTGTGCAGCACACATCAGTGAGCCACACACTGTTGGAGTGACATAATCCTTCATTACAATGAAAAACTGCATGAGTAATTTGACTCAATCCCACACTCACTGTCCTGCTGCCAGAAATACTCACTAGAGCCTGATGTGTATTAGTGCACGGCTGAAAATAGTCCCTAAAAAAATGCACTACATACTCCGTTTTGAGACATTCTTGCTGCAAACGGAGCCCAGTTGTTCTGTGAAATCACTGAAACTATAAATTTGTGACTCCTTGCTGTTTCAGTAGGAACCAGTAAGTTTCTGGGCTTCTGGGCTGAGTGCCTCACACAGGGCAGTCGAAGAGAAACCGAGACAGAGTAATTGGTATGGGATTTGGTGAGATTAACAAAAAATATCAAATAACACCAGTATTATCCTTTCAGCTGAGTAACATAATTGTTTTAGAGACATTTTAAGATAATAAAAAACCCTTTAGACAATGTTTTTTTGTGTGTGAGTGTGTGTGTGGCAACCTCAAGAAAGTAAACCTGTCAAAGGTGAACATAAACAAGCTTGTCTTTAGCTTGGCCACCATGCAATTTTGGTGTAGCTGGAACTTTTTATGAGGCCTCATTATATTTTCTGCAGGAAAACTGCATCTTAAGTGGGAGATCCATCCAAATTCCAATAATAATGAGAAGAAGAAGAAGAAGAAGAAGAAGAAGAAGAAGAAGTTTCTCTCTCTTACTTCAGTATTTTCAACTGTGAAGAAAGTTTTGGTTTAGATCCAGACTTTCTCATGGAATTTTGCCAACACCCCCAAAAACAATGGAAGTGAATGGATTTCTGTTTGTGCTCATCACAACATCATAAACATCAACAGCACTTCCAGACTCTTTTCCAGGAACAGGCGTCTGATTGCTTGAGATGATCCACAAAAGCTGCTGCTGTTTGCCCTGTTTGGGGACAGTTTCCTTGGTAGAAAAGATGTTATCACCGGATTGTTTAATTAATACCTGATAATAAGACTGACTCACCGTATCATATTCACTTTATCGTTCATTCCAAGGGTCATGTTAGCTGTTTACTGTCTAACAATTCATCAGCAACTCATGTATTTGTCACGACAATTATTTTCACTTGACACGAGCGCTACCAGCCTGTTACATTTTTATTTAGTTCTTATTTTTATTTCATTTTTAATTTTTTTTTTAAATTCTGTTTATTTTTACTCTGTTGTGGGTTTCAGTTTTTTTTTTTGTTTGAAAACCATTAATGCTGCTTTAGTTTTCATTAGTTCTCTTAGTTTTTTTCCTCATAGTGTGTGGAGTATTTGACAGAGGAATATTTTAGAAGTTAATAATTACAACACAAATAATGACTCAGAGTCAATTAGACGTCATAGTCTCAGTAAATATATGAACTAGTTCCTCCTCGTGCATAAGACTTTCCCTGTATATTTTATTTTATATTAAATAGGTTTGCAAGTGCACAATTGTTTCAATTTGCTTTTTTAAAGTCTAGTTTTTATTTTTGTTTCAGCTACATAATTTGTCCTGCTGAGTTTCAGTCTTCAGTTTTAGTTCATTATAATGACCCTGTCTAACAAAGAAGCTATGGCAGCATTTGCTTTCAGTTTGTGTTTTTGTGGCGATCAAAGAAGCGTACAGAGTTGTTTTTTTCTATATATAATCCCTCACAATCACCTACAGCTGCACGGATCCAATCCACATTTTTCCCAAAGCTCTGGCACTGGAGAGGTATGTCCCTGTTTTTAGTCCCACCCACAAAGTTGTGATCAGCTTGGTGGGTCATCAGTGAGAAAAATGCAAAATTCTCCGATAATCAATGCACGGCAGCAATAAAATACGGCTTGAATTTTATTGAGACATATCCTCTCATTTTATTTTTTTTTTTCTGAGGAAGAACTCTCTATACTTTAACTTTCTATCTCGTGGCAGATATTTTGACATGTCGCAGCAGGTAATGCACAGGTGTAATTGATACCATTAATTGTGGCTGCATTCCTTTCACATGTGTCTGATTCAAGGATCTGGTTCTCTGCAGGTTCACTGCTGGAACATTTAAACAAACAGGAAAACACTCATGAGTTTAAGTCTGTTGTCACATTTACGAGTGAAAGTGTATCCTCAGATATCACTAAGCAGAGGAGGCAGGAAGAAGGCCTGCGGTCTCATCAAAAACAACAACAACAACAGTTCATGACTACAAACAAAATCGGTGTCAGTTTGAACCAGTTTGAGCGTCTGAGCAGAGGTGAAGTCAGAACAATAAACAGTCCAAAAATAGAGTCAGAGGGGTTTTGCGTAATGTCAGACATATATACAGTATATACAACATGGTTTTTTAGAATAAACTTTTCATGTTGGGGTAATTCAAGAACAATATTTGTTTGAGGTATCGGCCCGTCCCTTAGATGCCAGCCAGCTGTTTACACTGAAGGTTTGGTGCAGGGGTTTCCAAACTTTTCAAAGTCAAGACCCCCAAAATAACATTTCAGTTAGGAAATACAAGTAAATAAAAATTATATGTTTGTTCTAACATGATATGTGATAATTCAGCCTTGTCAGGAACACTTTGGGTGCTCAGACTCAACACAGAGGTTTTGTAATCGAGGGGGGGTGGGGGGTTTGCCCTGAGAAGCAGCAATCCCTCCATGGAGTCCAAACACGGGTGGTTGATGACCCTGTCAAGACTAAAAGGCTGATGAAACGATGAAACTAATCTCTATGTAATCTGTGAGGACTTGGTGGTGGTGGTGAGGTGGAGGGAGGCATAGTTAATACAGATAGGTACGAGATGATGATGACGATACAGGTGTTTGGCTGTGCTGTTTGGACAGATGTTACCAGCTGATAAGAACAGATGATATCTCAATTGACAGCCTTTAACCATGACTGAGAATAAGAGGGTGAATAGTAAAAAGTTGATCATTAGATAAAAACAAGCCTTAGCATGCAAGGGAGTAGTCTTAACTTTCTGTAGAGCATAATCTTATTACAAGGAACCCCCTTTTGCAAAAAAAACAAAACAATTTGACAATAGCAAATGTGAAAATAAAATAAAATAAAATACGTTTAAGTGCTGCCTCATGCTTTTGCCAGCTGGGCTGATGGTGTCTTTTTCTTTTTTTCAACTACGTCCATTTTTGAGTGAGTTAGCACTGGCTAGCTTAATGCTAGCAAGTGAGCTAGCTAGCTAAGCACACATACAGTCCATTGTCTCCACTGACAGCTCATGATGTAACAAACGATGCTTTGACTGGCAGGATATTAGTAAAACAGGCATTGCAAATAATATCCTTTGTTGATTTAAACTCTATATTTACTTTTTACAACTTCTTATTATTTTTTGTATAAGGATTTCCACTTATCTTCACTCTTATTTGCTGACATCTCTCTGCGCCTTCTTGCATAGTAATGCTTGCTTATTTTGGGTGAAGGGTTCATTTTGCACGTAAGTCATCTTAAATTTAATATGTTAGCAACATATTTCATCTGCTGAGTGTGAGCTACATTAAGCGAGGAGAGCCAAACCGAGTCCGACATCCATGGAGACGCAGTGCTTGTTATCCCCGAGAGACATAAATACCAGAAAAGGCCAGACAACACAACTTACACAACTTCCTGCTCACTTCCAATGAGGCAACACCACTTCTTGGAGTTTACACCACGACTGCAGGCGTACGGAGGTAACACAGAAGTCAGCCTGGGTTACCTGCGTTCAGAGTCGATCAGGAAGCCGGTCACACAGAATGAGGTGGCTGATGGATGGTCCGGGGTAACATTTGTACTTTTGTGAGTGGAAAAAAAAATCATCTTTTTCCCTTTGGGTTTTATTTTGCCAAGTGGAGCACATGTTTCAGTTTGACTGTGACTTACTGTATTTACTACAGCTGTGGGGGAGAAATGACTTCAACAGTTTGTATTTTGAGCAATTTCACATTTTAAAGCCAACTACAGGAATAATAGAACGGTGCACGCTCCCCTCACTTCAAAGGCACATCATCCTCAAACATTTGGATGCTAAAAAAAAAAATCCAATATATGAAGAATTTCCCCAACAGTGACAACTTTTGCTCAAGTCACTGCAGCAGAGAGAAATATTTCGATAGGATGTCCCAGCATGGTGTATTTACATGGTAACACTTTGTAATTTCCTGATATTTGTTCCTAGTTGGAACACCCTAATAAGCTTAAAATATTTACAACAGCATTGAAAGTGGAACCACTTTACTTGTGCTGTAAACAGATATTTCCGTTAGTTGCCACTGCAGGAACCAGAACGTTCACACACCCTCAGCAGAGAACGACACAATCTGCAGTGGTGAAAAAGAAACGAGAGCAACGCTGGTGAGAAAATCAAACTGCGTAATAACAGATGGCATCAATTTAATGACAAAGTATGATTATTCTACTGGAATTTAGACTGTGGTTTGACATTTTCACGGGAATAACCATTACAGCCGTTTGTTTATCCTGGTGTACTTTTCATGGGCTGATAATGGCAGGTTAGACCTTTTGCCAGCAGGAGTTAATGAACCCCAAATTGAAAAAAGTACAATTCTCTGCCAACCGGGGACAAAGAAGACCCTCGGCAAGTCAAAATCAATCCTCCTCACCCATTATTCTCTCCTTTATGTGTTTGCTTTTCCTGCAGGTTTCTTGTATAACCTCCCTCTATCTTGTTGTCAGCCGTTCACGCGTTGCTGTTGGAGGAAAAGCACATCTGAGCTAAAAATCAATGATTATTGTGTTTTGCAGATTTAAAGGAAAATCCCTTCCATATTCATGTCAACATCGTAGTGTGTTGGAGGATAATAGTGTTAGCGAACAGAAGACATCTGTTGTTGGTAACGGCACTGACAAGATCTACAATAAACATGCCAAAGTTTTACAACCCCCCTCCCATGTCCAGCTGCAGCATGTTGGTGAGCTCTGACATCTTTAGAGGAGGAGAGCAGGACGGAGGATGCAGCGGTGACTCTGGAGGACCCAAACAGCCCGAACAACTGCAGCGAGCAGGTGTTTCTCCTCTTCCTGAACTCTCCAAAGATGAATTAGCACAGTCTGTTTTGGCTGCATTTCGTCCATTTTTTAAAAATATTTATGATATGATGATTACATTAAGACACCGGGGTGTTACATTTTTTTTTAATTTGCATTATAAGATTTAAACGGGATTAGTTTGGGAGGGACATACGAGGTCGTGGGATACATTATTTTATAATGGAGATGGATTAACAATTCAAAGAAATGTTCTTGTTGACTCCTTGTATTCGTTCATTATTCATATGCATTTCACTGTTCACGTCCATAAATATTTAAATCCTAAATAACCATTAATAATTCACTGCGGCTATACAAGCTGCTCATAGCAGAATGACATTGTGCATATACGATGCATTGTGAATATTGTTTTTCACAAGAAAACTATTCAATGGACCATTGAACTCATAATAAGCAACTGTCGCCAATGACTCGTAAACAGTGGTTGACTTGTAAACACAGTCTGGAGAAGAGTAACCTCATTGGGCTGCTGTCCGTGCAGCTGCAGCGGCATGCCTCTCTGATTGGCTGGTGTGAGTTTAAAGAGTCGTTACTGGAGGTGCAAAGGCTGCTTAATTTGGCGGTGTCGTCTCTAAGTAGATCTTAGACGGCACCATCTCTGGCTGTTGAAAAGAATTATGGTCATTTTGTGGGCAGGCTGGCGTGAGTTTGATTGAACAAAGCATCTTCTGTCTGCAGCAGCTGATGTCCTGCAGCCTGACTGTCTCACTCGGCTCTTCTTGAGGTGAAAGCGGTTGCAGAGATGCTGCTGATATTTGCTTCTGTGGGAAGCTGCTTGGAAATTTTGCAGATGGGCATGCTATTTATCTATCAGCATTAATGTTGATGATGGCACGCAGAGATATGTCAGGCCTTTTGTAGAAGAGATGACACAGTTATCTTTTTCTCAGGACACCACTCCTTTTCCTCTTCTGTGTAACAGTTGTTAGTCATTATTTTCATTATTAACTCATCGGTTTCCATGTGGATTACACAAAGCCCCACACCTTGAAACCTTTGAACCACTCAATCCTCATTATCTTTGTTTATATTGGGGCTCAGTTTGGGCAGGAAAGGGGCGCTTTTATTTAAAATGCTTTTGATTTGAGTCAGATAGAAAAAGGGCTGAGTGTTGCCAGCATGTTTATTTTTCTGGGCTGATGGGTGTGTGAGTGTTTGTAGGGGCTTTGGGGTGGGGTGGTGATGGGAAGCTGCGGGATTTGATGGCGCAGGAGGATTAGAGGGAGGAGTGTGACAAGGTGTTCAGCTGGAAGGTCGAAGGAAGTGATGATCCTGTAGATCAATACGCCGCCACCTTCACCAAAACACACACACACACACACACACACACACACACACACACACACACACACACACACACACACACAGAGTGCATTCTGCTCTATATGGATTTTGTTCGATGTCATAGTCAGATTATTTTTTTAACTGTACCAAACTAAGCACATACTTCTCAGTTTATGCAAAAATAATGTGATCATTTTAAGGACTGAGCCCAAAGTAAAGCATCAAGTTGACAGTTTGGACAACATTACAACATTATTCTCTTTAACCTGAAATTTTATCACATTAGATTTAAACATTCAAGTCCACAAAAATAAAGTTACGGTAAGTAAATGAATGTCATAAAAAATATGGAGAACTTTACAGGAAGCCGTTGGCAAAACTGACTTAACAATGTCAATTAAAGTATTTAACCACATTAAAGGCCCTTTAATGTCTGGAGCCAGATATCATTTAAAATATAAGGAAGGCACTGCCCTCATTCAAGTAATGATCCTGCTTAATTATTAAACGCTGCGGCTGCATTGGACCTCTGAGTATGCAGAGTCTTCCTGTCTCCATATTCTTTGTTGGTGATTTTCCTAGAAGTTGCCGTAATATCAAACATTCCAAGACCTTTCAAGGTTTCGCATACATCCTGTTTATTTACCCTGTTTATTTTGGTGAACCCAGTGTTTAATCTCTTAGTTGTAACACATGCTGCGTCACAAACAACGCTAATTAGCTACAACACATCCATGTGAGATTCACATTTTGTTTTAGTTTCATGCCGCTTCAAAACAAAACATTCAAAATGTGCTTTATTTAGGCCGGTGAGGGTGGCTGACATGTGCTGCGTGAATGACAAAAAGAGGGAGGGCAGGACAGTGGCTTAAAACTATCTTGGTTTCAATTTTAATTCCTCTGTTTTTATACAAAAAAAAACATTTACCGAACAAAAATATCACTTACAGTTTTAAACTGACATTATAATTAACAAAATCACTATAGTTCTCTTAACCATCTATATCTACATGGCTCCACAATGCCGTTAAACACTCTTGGAGGACTGGAACATCTGTGCAGCTGTGACCTTTTTACCCTAAATCAATCTGATATTCATAAATTAATCTTGCAGTTTTTGAAAGAAAAAAAAATTATCCATATATATTTTAAGATGTACATATTTTTCTCAAATAAGAGCTCCCCCTTGTGGTAAAACATGTGAATGGCAGTTAAGAAAAGTAAACTTTGAACCTGACTGGTGTTACTTTTGTGCATATCCTACTATTAAGGGTGCTTTCTGCGCCCTTTTTAAAATAACTAACAGTAAACTGATAATTAAATAAAATTGAATGATTGGTTAAATAAAATACCAAATAATAAAATCAAAGCATTTCATATTTTTACATCATTTCTTAGAGGTTTTTTGAAGACTGACAGGAATTTCATGAGTTTGGTTCTGATCCTTAACTTGTATGAGAGTAGTTTAAGTAAATAAGTGAGTGGCAAATCAGAAAAGTAAAAGTCCTGTGTTTTTAATATTACTTCAATGTTCATGTAAATATACAGAGCAGTTTTTTTGAGTACCTAAAATACTTGGTGTCTGGCAGAATGATGTTAACTGTTGCTGGTGTATTTACATGTAACTTTATTGCTGCAGCTGCAACACGAGCAGCTTATAACACTGTTGATACTTTGTAACATATTTGATAAACTTGTGACACAGTTTGCAAGTAAATATTTGAATATAATATATATGAAAAGTAAGTGGGGACATCTAAATTCTCAAAGAAAAAGTGAAGGATAAGATCAATATCTGCTACTACAATGTGGTGAAGTAGCTGCATAACAAAGTGGAAGTGCTACTAGTACAAGCTCTGCCAATTTGTATATAACTACAGTATTTTAGTGTATACATCTAGATGCCATCACAGCTGTTCGGGTTACATACTGTACTATACATGTCACTGTAGGATTATGTGTTTTGCCTTTAAATTAGATTCAGTAACAATCATCAGATAAAGGAACACGGGTCAGGAAAGAAAGGATAATAACAGAGATGACCCACATTTTGATGTTTACATTAACCACCTGTTTCAATACTGCGTATTTTTAGAAACATGGACGGATTAATCTGCAATGATTTTAACTGTAGAAACACATTTGTGGTAAGTTTTTAAACAGAAAAATGTTCAGGATTTGGAAGCACTTTTTGGCATTTTAAAGCAAGTGTTTATATGAAAAATGATTATTAAGCTGCTCTTCATGGTTGTTTCAGATAAGACTCTGCTGTGATGATACATGACTGAATACCAATAATGAGTGTAAGAATGTGCTTTAGTCACAGCTGAGTATGAAACGAGAGCAGAATAAAAAGGATAAAGGAGAATTTTATTTTCAACTTTACATAAATCTCTCAATAAGGCGATAAATGAAATCCTCCTTTAAAATGCATGACGCATTGCCCTTAAATTATCTGTTGTTCAAGCAGTTCTGTGTTTGTGAAAGGAAAATTTAGCATACCAGAGAAAAAAATGTTTTGATTAAAAAAAGATGGAACATAAAAATCACTGTTTCCTGTGTCTGGTTATCATCTTTGAACTTTGTAATTGGTCTCGCATTTCAATAACTGTGAAACTGGACTTTTAAGAAACTCATTTATTTATAAAATGACTAAAGTTTGGACTTTAACCGCATTTTCATGTCATTCCTCTCATTCATTCCTTTTAGTAATCTCACTTTATTTACACAAAGTTTCCTTCTCGGAGGCGGATGCTTCTCGAAGTTTCACATAGATGAAAAAGTCAAGTCGTGCTGTGATTCTTCTCCTTCTCTCAGCTCTCTTAGGAATGACTTGACTCCTTGTAAGGAAATAAGTGACACAAATAAAGAATCATCCAAGACTCTTTATGTGAGTTCATATTAATGTTACTTTGGTTTTTATGATTGTTTTTTATGTGGCACCTGCTGTTTACCCAAACTGCTCAGAACAGAGAATATAGTAGGTCTTTGATAGATATTTACCTTTGTTCACTGATACAAAAAAATCACCCCTCTTTCTCTACTAGAAAATTCCACGTTTTCCTTTTAAGTCCTTCCATCACAATCTTTTATCAACTTCCCTGATCTGAACTTATCCACGCTGACATGATTATGCTCGCAAATATGCCAAAACTTCTCAAGTCGACTATAACAGTATGACTCATTCACAGATCAGCCTTTTGTAAACAAGCTGCAGCTCACAGGTGACAACAGGCCTTAAAAATGTGCCGTCTGAAGCGGTAATTTGAATTTTACACTCCCTGTTTAATGCTGTCTGAGTTATAACAGCGGAGCCGAGTGCGAGAAGAAGAAGAAGAGGAATGAGTTTAGAGTTTTAGCAGGTGTAAATTGTTCTCCATAAGGATTTCTTAAAAGGAGCTGTTTGAGTAATGACATAAAAAGGCTCATTCCAGGGCTTTTACCTTCTGAACAATGCATGCTAATAGGTGCTTCTCATTCTGACATCATGACATGTATAAGCTTGAAATTTGTCCAAGTCTGCTGTAATTGAAGGCTATCGCTTTACAACGGCTTCCACCTGGTCTGAAGTAATGCTTTCCTGTGACGTGTCATTTGCATTTCATGGGCAGAAAAACACAGTGTGAATATTCATTAGATCCAAAAACAATGCAGATTGATTCTGGTGGAGGAACAAAGGAGATTATTTTATCTGAGCAACTAAAGAACTTTGCAAAGTGCCCCGAGTAACATTAAAGATACCCTGTGGAGTTTTTAACCACAAGCGGCACAATGAAGCTTTTTTAAATCATTTTTCAGACTAACAAAGACACAGAAGGTGCAACTCATGTTATTTCACTGATCTACAGGACAGAAGAACACTGCTAGCAAGCTAACTTGAATGTCAACAATCTGTAGTTTGAAGTATTTAAGGAATCTGTCGTGAAAATGTTTAATGAGGAAGGAAATGCATTCAAGATGTTTTCCAGACCTCAAGGTAACACGCAAGGTGCTTTAGAGAGAAACACGGGCTGTAAACAGAATTTTTGATTGATTGTGAAAATGTTAATGATAGTTCTAGCACTGCTCGTTCATCAAATGTAATGATCCAGTGGTTCCAAAGCTTAAGGTCAACACTTCATAAGGAATCCCAAGATAAATGAGTTGTCACGTCAAAAAACAATGATATTCCACCAAATTATGTCTTTTTTCTCTTTATTTTCTTGTAAAATTCTGGGTTTTTTCCATCTCCTCAGGCCTCTTCTGGGAGGGGAGGACACGCAAAATACTAGTCAACACACTTCACCATTAAAGAAAACAGAAACTGTTAAACAGGGTTTTGTTTAAACCTCCACAACTTGTAAATGTTCAGCCCTTTAAAAAAAACTTAATGACAATTATGATACGGGTCTGACAAAGAGGACAGTCAATCATGAGCCGGGTCAGCTATCAATGAAACGGCACCAGATTTAATCATTTGTTAAAATATGATAATAATAAAAGTTGTTTAAATATTTAAACTCAATACCACAAATATGAACCTCATGTTGACTCTAAGGGAAAAGCTGAGGATCTCCAAAACCTTTAGGATTCCTCATCTGGGAACCATGAACGCCTGGAAAAACTTTCCGCTGCTAGCATTGCTAAGAAAGAAAACATTAAATAGAAAACTCTTTCTTTTGTCACAAGAACTCTCCCATTTTCCTTGTTGACGTGCTGTTTTTTTTTCCCCCTTTGATAAAATGCTGTTAACTAACTGCCATATACCATTAGCATTTACCATTGAGTGCAGCTTAGTCCTTCTTGACAACAGATGTGGATAATGTTCTCAATGACAGAGCGAAGACATGATTCAGAAAAACTGTTGTGTTACCATGCAACACATTTTCCCTGAACAGGTAAACTTACTCTTCTTCTTTTCCAGAGGACCCATTTATTTGTTTTGCTGCTGAGTTCCTTACGTAACATATTTCTGAGGAGAAAAAGGCCCTAAAACAACAAAGACTGCAAGTGAAGAGGAGTGGAGCGTTTACTGCACGGACAACTTCATCCTATGAAGAGAGAAAAATCTCAGTTTGATCCCACCACAACAGAGGAAAAACATTAAGAAAAATACGTTCAAAACCACACGTTGTGACACATGCTCAGCCTTCAGTACAAAAAAATTCATTGCAAATTATATTCTTAGTCCAAAACAAATGTATATTTAGACTTATCAAATAAAAGGAATACAAATTAGAGTTTAATGAAGTTGAGTTTATCAAAAGGAGAGTATTAGGCCTGGAGATAACTGGGCAAAATGGGAATAATAGAAGGGTAAAGCAGGCTAAGACCATAATAAACAGTGAATTAAAGGTTATTAGCTTCAGTTCTGTTTGAGTAATATAATCTAATATTGTGTAACTATAAAAAAGCTGATTTTTTAAATAAACAAGCTTCCAGAGGCTGAACCCATGTGGTTGCTGTGCGGTAAAATGATGTCTGGGCTTGAAACTGGAGCGGCTGAAACTATTTTGACAGGTAATCTATAGCTTTGAAAAAGATTTCTTTATTTGTCACGTACAATTATACTCAGTTAAACATAGTAAAGTTGACCCATCCCTGAGGATGCAGTGGGTAACCACCGCATGGCGTCTGGAGTCAACTCCAGCTGTAAGCCGGGAGAATTAGCTTTTATATACATTCTTTCATATACATGTTTTGACAGTCGCTACCACTGAGCCACCGTGCTGCTCTAGTCACTTTTCAAACAGCTTAATTGAGTTTTCAAGCAGAGATGCCAGGAGTTTGCTTGTAGCAGCTCCTTGAATGGGAAGATTTTTGGCTTTTTTTTCTGTTTTATGCTTGTAAACTGAATTTCTTAGGTTTAATAAGTTTTAGGGCCTTTTGATGCAACAATACAACCCATTTAAAACATTTTTTTTATTTATTGATACATTACAATGAGCAAACAAAGAGCAAAAGGACAGTGCTTACTTACTTAAAGATTAAATGTGAACTTAATGTAAAATACAGTGAAAAATGTACCTTGTTTACCTAAATGATGTAATCCATTACATACTGTAAGTCAGTAAGATCCTGTTACTGTAGTACTATTGTGCCATTCTCTGCCTGGGAGATCAGGACCACCACAATGGATCACAGGAGTGTTACTGGGCTGCAGACAGCCAGTGAAAAATCAGACTAGTATAAAAATAATTTAAAAAGGACAAAAATGGAACAAGCAGCTAGAAGGCAAAGAAATCTGGTTGGTTCTTGCTGCTGATGCGACACTAGAAAGCAACTTATCCCGTTTTCTATTCATGAAGGTACTTGTGTGCCTGGTATTGACTTGAGAGAAGGTGAAGAGCTTGTGTCACATAAGTTATTAATGCTTATAATAAATATCAGCTTTGCTTTATGTTGTCAATTCAAGGTTAAGACTCTTACCTGACCGGAAATGTGTAAAACAGTCTGTGACTCATTGACACTAGTGTCTTTCAGCTCAGAGCATCCTGTGAAAAAGAAAGTTTAATCAAACTCTCAGAGCAAAACACTTCCAATTAAAGTTCACCCCAATTTAAGATCTAAGTCAAATTTTAAATCTCTTGCAGTCTGTCTGTCAAGATTGGAAAAATCAGATTCCTTCAGTCTGATGATTAAGCAAAGTAAGTCATGCTTTTATCGCTTCCGATTGTAAAGACTGTAAAAATCTTTTACCACAAGTCTCCTCTCGGCTCCAACCACTCCAGGGCTTTTACAGAAATATATCTTAAATCACACGAGTCTCGTTATAGATTATGTTCCTCTCCATTAGCTTATCGTTGAAGGATTGATTTTAAAATGATACAGAGCATTTCATGGTCTGGCTCCTCTATAAGTTCTTGTAGGAGTTTCTTTCTCCTCTGACTGCTGAGAGGAGACTCACACCTTAAGAGAAAGAGCTTCTAGCTGTTCACCAGCTGAGCTAAAAAATTCAATGAGATCATCCTTTTTCTGTTTGTTTTCTCTGGGTTTTGTTTGATTTTTTTTCCCCATTATATTTTGTAGGTCGTACACATCATTCTCTTCTCTCTTTTTATCTCTTTTCCTTTCTTCCCGTAAAGCACTGTGTGACTTCTGTTTATAAAAGTCTTGCATAAATAGAGTTTGCTTGTTTGTGTATTTCTACGGCTCAACAGCGTTCCTGTAAGTTGTTGTAATCACACAATGAAGTAAAAAATAAAAAACAAAAAAAAAACCTGTGTATGATTTCAAAGAAAATTGAAAATCACTGCAAATTATGCAGGTCAGACTTTCTTTTCTTTCTTTTTTTGTTTTAGATTTAACTACACCACTGCAGTAATTTATGGGAAACACCACAGAAAAATACTCAGTTGCCACAGAAGCTGGCAAGAAGAATCTGGAAAAAGCAGCTATGTTCTTATTTTGGATGTATATGTTTGGGTTGGACTGTTATAAAAGGTGCATGCATCAAAAATTCACGCCCTTGTGCATAAAGCATATGCTTATATGTAAGCTTTTCTCTGATTCTGGCTCAGTGCAGTCAGAGCACAGCACACATCAACCTGTAGGCCAGATCCAACACTTGAATATGAAACAGATGAAGCGTTCACTCTTTCTTTGGCTGCTGTTTTCAGGCAGCTATAGAAGACTGGCAGTGACAGAGTATACCACACTCTGCTGATGTCTCATCAGAAATTCAGGGGAATTTTAAGGTTGTTTCTGCCACAGAAAATCAAGTTTCAATAGGAAAAAAAAATTCCCAGATGTCAGTCCAAAATGGTTTATTTTGTAAAGGGGGCAGTTGGAGGAGATGAGAAACATGGTGCGCTACTAAATGATGATATATTCAAATGTAAATGACATTCAAAAAGGTATTACAGTTATCACTCAAATTTTTCACACATGAAGTTAGGTCTTCATTCCAATAAGTTTTTCCAAATGTAAATGGATAAAAAGTCTGAATATTTTCAAAATAAAAAAAATGTATCAACACAGTAAACCCTTGGGATGCTGAAAAGAAGAAAAAGAAATAACAGTAACATGCAGAATGTAGACTGATGAGTCACTTTCCTCAGTTTGAAAAAAAACAGATCATTACAAAAAAAAACACAAGGTGAATGACTAACACATCTTAGTAATTTTGAGACAAATTTGAGGTGAATCCTTCTGCACTTTTTGTCTTCACATAATTAACTCACATTAGCAGAAACTCCACTGTTGCTGCTAATGGGCTGTCAAATCATGTGCTTCCGCGGGATCAGGAGCCCTCGTACATCAATCCCATCTATTTCTAAATCATTTACATGTACCAGTGACATTCCTTACATATAGAAGACCTGTTAAACAAATACAACCATTTTGCCTTGCATTGTTAAAATAGAAATCAGTGATATGAGACTGATGCTTTGGGGCTGCTATGTTTATGTAACATTGTCTGATTTGAGCTAATTTCCCATAACCCAAATCCTTCACTTTATAAAAACTACATGGATGGACTAAGGACTAACAAAAACATTTTTGTCTTTATTTTACTTTGATTATGGTGACATTGCATTCTCACAAAGACACAAGCCCAATAGCACACACTGACGCACTTCAAATACATTCACTATAATTTAAGACACCTGAGACACCAAGAGACGAAGAGAGCTATCACCTTAAAAGTCCAAAACCCAAGATAATTATGACTGATACTGTAACTTCTGGCAAAAATCAATTCATTCCTTTTATCACAATGTTCACTGTCACAGAGATATGTCATTAAAAGACTATTTTGAAATCATTAATTCAAGGACTTATTGAAAAAGAGATAAAGATGTTGTTCCAAATCAGAATGAATTCATGTCCCCAAAAATGTCACACACTGATCCAGCATATGTTTGGTCTAAGGAATAGTTCAAGCAGTACTTCAAAGTGTATCTGAACTCAGTACAGTATGCATAGATAAATGCAGTTCCTCCCTGTTAGACATAAGAGGGGCCGTGTCGTAATAGAGTACCCTGCTGAAAAGGACCAAGTAAAGCAGATTTGAGGTGGATCAGAGGTACGACTCAGAAACAGTTAATTACAGAAGCTGCCTGAGGAAAGTGAGGCGGAAGGGGCATGCCAAAAACTGTGCTGCTAGAAAAACATCTTACCATGATAATTAGCAAGCACTGCTTAGTGACACAGAGAGTGGAGTGGAGATGCTTCAGTATAAGGCCAGTTAGATGCTAGAGAAACAGAGAGTTCTTTCTGCCAAAATCAAAAGAAGAGTTCCTGTTACTGACCCTCAGTGCAAATTATGTGTAAAGCACTGAAGGTTTGCTCATTTAGGTTTCCTTTTCTGAATTTATGAATGCCACAATCCACCATTGATTTTGGAGTGTGTGATGTTGTAATTTCATCACAGATTAGCAAGGGTGACTCATAAAAGTTTGTTAGAGGCTTGAAAACAAAAGAAAACATTGATTCTCATCTTTCTCCTCCCCAAAAATCTACTATTATGCAGAATTTTTGATCTGAAGAACGATGCTTTAATTATAAATGGGGAGACTGTCAGGCAGAGAGCAGTGATACTGCTATTGTCACTTAGCCCTCCCTCATTTGTGTCAGTTGTGACAAGTAATCAGTGTCTAGACGCTTTTCCACAGGCATCTATTATGTGAATCTAAAAGTAAACAAATAGTCCCCTGGTATATGATGACAGCTTTGGGTGCTTATTTTCTAATAAATAAAAGAGGAAGTAGACTTTGATCAAACTGTGGTAGTAAATTTTCCTCTTTCCACTGTAAACTGTCAGGGATTTATTTTGAGTCAGCAAACAGGGGGACAAGCTTGCATATGTAACATCGTGATAGAATTTTCCCATTGATGTGCCATTTGTATTTTTAGAGCATTACACTGAAATAAAGTCATTATTAATCTGAAAATTTTCTTTTCAATTGTGCTCCAGACCGTGCTGTTTGATGACATTGAAGCCTTGTTAAACTCTAATCTGGCAGCAGTTGTCATGTTAAATTAGCTGAAGCCTCCGATATTAGTTTATGACTTTGCTACGAGAGCATGGTTTAGGTCATTTGCTGTTATGATTTTTGCCAGAACTCAACTTTTTCCCTGAGTTGCTGTGCTTACCCTGGCCTTCTTGTCTGTGTCTTTCTGTTTTTTGTGTGTGTCCATGGGCGTGGCCAGTCCTAGTTACTCATGCTGACTGGCAGTCCTGCAGATCATCACCATGTCAAGCTCCTGGGGCTCTAATTTCGTGGCGCAGGGTGGCGAGGCATGGCACACCCCACGCAGTGGTGATTTCATCCGGCGCACCACTGTGTGCAGCCAATTTGGCAATTTGGTAGACCAGGCTGCGCCGAGATGGGTGTGGCAGCGCACCAGGGGGAGGTGTGGACAGATTCAGCTTGGCACAGTGACAGTTTCGTGCCAAAACACTGCGTTGAAGGTGCACTGAAAGCCCGCCAGCTCCAATCTGGTCTATTCTCGGTGCAGGTAAAGCGCCCGGTGTAGTGGTAATTTGGCTGACAGGCATGCAGTGCGCACACGTCACCAAAACCTCACAGGCAGGTTTCCAGAGTGTCAGGCACATTTCAATGCAATAAACAATCA
>JAQMCX010000009.1:7390816-7420453 GCA_029814765.1 Acanthurus leucopareius | reverse complement strand
TTGCTGTCTTTTATTCAGTATAATATATATCAATAGGAAATATAAGAAACTGCTATTAATGACAACTTGAGTGGTCTTTGCTAGCCATTACAAACAGTACATATGTTTTGAAGATGCTTTATGAAAATGACAATCCAAAATAAATTATTTGCCAAAACCTAGCGCACGGATTGGATTGGATGGGATGGGATGTGGGTGGGGTTGGGGGTAGGAGGGGTGAACTCAATGTAGGAACAACAGACTGATGACTTGTCAAATACACTGTGAATGAAGCTCCTCTGGATGTGTGGCCTCCAGAGGTTCAACTGTAGAGTGAGTAAAAAGGTCCCAAAGTAGAAACTGCAGTCTTAACATGTGCCATACTTTAAAATGTAGAGGAAAACACCCTTACACTCATCAATATGATGAGCAGAAAAGTCCCAAACCAAAGCTTTGAAGTCTTTATTTTTGCTATCGGGGAGAGGAAAAAATACTCGAAAACAAAAATAAAACACAAAACAGGAGAGGGAGGGAAGATACGACTCCAGATATTACGCTGAATGCAGAGAAGATGAACTGCACGAGTTGGGTGAGACACTCCGGCACAAGGGGTTATTTCCTGGAGCTAGACTTCTAATATCCAAAAGTACTGGTCTGGAGGACCCATGTTGGTCAAGGGGTGTCCATGGAGATGCCTACAGCAAAATGCCTCAACAGCAGCATCCTAGCAGGCTGTCCAATAGTGACGCTATGTGCTTCCTGCTGCCTGGCTCTCTCCTCCCTCTGAGTTACCTGCAGGAAGGAAATGATGAAGGTTAACAAGGATTTTGGAGGCAAGTGGTCTAAATGAACATCACCAAACACATGGCAACTGAAGCAGCAAAAAGCAGCTAAAGCAGCATAAAAAAAACACAAGTACTTCACACCGTGACATTGGGGTGGGTCATGAGTAACTAAACCAGGTAATGTTAAAACACAAACAAAGTGGCAAAATGAATTCACTAACTCGTAGCAGGAGTGGAGGCTGAGGCTGAGGCAGAGGCATTTTCTTCCTCGTCACTGTCGTCCTCATTGGACTGTGGTACCTCTGCCTCAGGGATGGTTGTTGTGGGGGTCTCGAGCTCTTGCTCTGCCCTGCTCTTCAGGGCTAAGATACGGTGGTGTAACGCTGCAGCCAGCTGACCTATGTCCTTAGAGCTACCCTGAAGAGGGGAAAGACACAGTGGGTGAGACCCCTCAGCCACATTTACGGACAACAGATATCAATATTCATATTCTTACATTACACTGTTGGCATCAGCATTTTGTCACTGCAGTTCAGGAGTACAACTCAAAGCTGCATGTAGATGTTTCACAGGTTTTGCATTTAACCACTATATGATCAGAAAACAGTGATGCTTCTCACCAAATGTAAGGAGTAAAAATCAAAAAAGGCCTGTCCATCTTAAATTAGGTCCTGATTTTTGTTTTAATTTTCATTTTGTAATTTGTCTAAATTATGAAAATCAAGTACATTAAGTTCAAAATGGTTATCTTCACTCATAAAGTCATGATAACATGTAACATTGTCAAGTTCAAGTTTCAAACCATTGTAACCTTATGGTCAATAATTACAGTGTATTTGCACCCATGGAAGTTTATATGACTGTCATTACTATTGATGACTAGAAAGCTTAAATCTTCCCAAGCCCTGCTGTAATATTCGGCGATACATACCGATATTAGGAAGACCTTGACCCCCTGGTCCTCTGTGTCCATGGCAGTGATTCGTACACTCTTTTCGCTGGCCTTGTCCACCTGCATCTGGGGCCAGAGTTTAGTGTTGAGGATCAACCGGAGGCTGCCCTGGGTCCTCATCACTGGAAGGGTTCAAAGATAAACTCACACATCAGCAATCAACTATAGACCAGAGCAGGCACTTATTTTTCTTCAGTCCATGATATTCTACCTGGTATTCTACCATGATCTCAGTGCTGTGGGTTCTTGTCATGGAAAATAAAATGGATACAATTAGTAATAAGGACAGGCCTATGGCACCTGCAAGTGTCCTTTCAAAAGGAGACTAATTTGTTTGCAAAGATTTTACAGTGCTAGTTGCAGGATAAATAGCATAAGCTATTATGTAAAAAAAATAAGTGGCAATAATAGAGATCCTCTTCAAAATGAAAAGAAAAACCGTGAACGTTTCAGGAGAAGTGTCATGTTTTTTGTCTTCTTCATTGTGAACTGTTTTCATTTTTCCTTTCTGTAATAACACTTCATACTCCACATTCCACTGCTGGTGCATTTAACAGCTTTTTTTAGTGTCTAGGTCACATAAGTGTGTAAAAGAGGAACTAGCTCCCCCTTGTGTCGAAAGCCAGGTATTGCAATAATAATGCCACTTCTGCAGGTGTTTACCAAGACGCGACTGTAGCGTGCCGTCATCTGTCGAAGCCATGTCGTTAAGCCTCAGCAAACCTCGACCTCTCTCTATCCACGACTGAGCAGTCTTCTCAAATACATACAACTTGCACTGCATCTGAAATGAAAGAATGACAACATTAACTTTTCTGCTTTCTGCCACATTTGTGTACTGCATTTGCTAAGCAAAAGAGCTGCTCTCTACCTGTAAAACATTGCTTTCTGATTCCTCTCCAGTTTTGACGTCGACTTTCTCTAAGATGCACTTCTTGGCTGTGGCTTTGGTGTA
This sequence comes from Acanthurus leucopareius, assembly GCA_029814765.1. NCBI lineage: Eukaryota > Metazoa > Chordata > Actinopteri > Acanthuriformes > Acanthuridae > Acanthurus > Acanthurus leucopareius. Next base: position 7,417,782 of record JAQMCX010000009.1, on the reverse strand, counting down.
AGCTGCTGCAGACTCCTCCAAAGACTCTGACACGCTGTTTACTGAGGAGATAAAATAGTGATGAAATATCTGCACTTTAGAAAGAATGAACATTTGATAGCTAATGGTTTTTTATCAAAAATTGATCCACTGCTTTTGACTCTCCTCTCACTCCCATAACGAATTTGTTCTCACTCAAAAACAAAATTCCGTGCTAAGATTTGGAATAGCTGGTGCTCAAGGGTGATCATGAAGCACCCAGTTAAAACAGGAGCTGTGCAGGCTGCTGCAGATCATTTGCAGTAAAGAACCACTTCAGTTTTAAGTCCACATTAATAAATGCCTGCACATGCAGCAGCCACGAAACACTAAATTTCTTTTCACTGTCACTGAATGAGACATTCAGTGAAACGCACAGTAGAGCCCAAAAAATGCCAATGTTCAGATATGTATATACTTCACACTAGATTAATGCAAAATATAGGAAATGTCATTTTCTTTACATAAAAACATGTATAGATTTAATAGTAATCTTATTTGTTTGTAATGTATCATTTTTTACCAAAATTATCAATTATATTTTCTAGAGATCTGAATTAATTTCACTTTACACCTCTTACACATGGGGAAGAAACCCTTGTTGAACCTTCTTCCCTGTTTAACACTTGTTTGCATTTGGAGTGAATAAACGATTAATCTATTGGTTAGGGAAAAAAAATCTCTACTGTGTCAAAATACAGTAAATAGGTAAATGGTAAATGTACTGCATTTAATTGTGATTTCTAATCTTTGACCACTCAAAGTACTTTACAATAAAGGTCAGCATTCGCCCATTCACACACTGACAGCAGAGGGTTCCCTAAAAAGTGCCAACCTGCTCATCAGGTCACGTATTCAACCACTGACCTTTTGCTAAGCAGACGACCCTGAAACCTCCTGAGCCACAGCCATCCCATGGCAAAGATTTTGTCCTGGAGGTTGTAACTAAAACAAGCTACTTCTGTGTTTTTAAACTCAAAGGATGATTATCTATTAAAAAAATCTCCCTTGATGTGTGTTTCACCACTAGTATGTGAATAAATGTGCAATGTGCATCTTAAATTACAAATGCAGTATTTGTTAGTAGTTTTTTTATTACTCCCAGAGCTCTTTCTGAAGTGCTAATCAAACACAAGCTCCATCCTACTTTTGATGCCTCTTTAAATGACGTTTTATAACTTGTGAAAAAGATCTAGACATATTTCAGTGACAATTTCTGCCGATCTGCTTAATTAACCGTCACAGGTCTTGTCCTTTTGCTTGTTGTTATTGCAGGAGTTTGGCCAAAGGACTCTCCTAAAACTATTAGCAGTCAAGTCAAACATCAAACAAGTTCTCATTAATTGGTGGCTTATGTCTTTACCCTTCTCTGGGGTGGTTTCCTGTGGTGAGGGCTCTGACGCAGAGGCAGCTGAAACGTCTTTATTTTCCTCATTTGAGGACTCGCCCTTTGGGGGACTCTGAAAACACAACAAAGCTGGTAATTGGAACTTGTTCAAAGCTCAATCATTAGGAGATTAGGACTGTACACTCACTATTCAACAGGCACCATCAACTCACCAGAACTCGTTCTGACATGTTCTGCCCAAAAACAAATTTTGCCCCACTGTCTGTACTGTTTGTAGCATTTTTTGAACTGAAAGGACAGAAAAGAAAAAATGAGCAACAGTTACTTTGTGTGTTGATGGAAACTAATCATGAATGAAGATGAGTTGCTAAAAATACTTGAAGGAGGACACAATTTCATTACCTTGGGGTAGAGATGTACTGTAAGAAATAATTAGTGCCCTCTGATTGAGAGTCCAGTGGCACACCATCCTTGGACTTGTCTTCTGTACTGTTCTCTTCCAACTAGAGGGAAAAAATGTTGCAAGTTTAGAGTTATACCTAAGGAAAAAACCAGAAAAAAAACAAACTCGTAGAAAGAGGACTTTTAGAAATCCACATAAAATATAATCCTGTCCAACTGAGTGAGCAGCAAGTCGCCTTTTCAAAGTTGAAAAAATGTTGTCTTCACGTTACTGCTGCAACAGTTTCAGACTAACCACAAAAGTGTACAAAATAATATCAGAAAATCTATGAAAAACTACAGGAAATGTACATCTTACCAGGGCACAGGAGCCACAAAACACATCAGAAAATTCTCTTAACAAGAACAAGGAAATGACAAACATGTCTACAAATACACAACAATCACTGCAGACTAAAACAGGCATCTCACTATTCAAAGGATCATCTCAAAAGTGTGAAAGCCCCTACTCTGTCAGTCACGTTTAATCATTGTTTGTCACCTGTTTTCCCCTCAAGTTTGCATGCTAACTGTGTAAATAAAAGGTGGAAGAGAAGTAGAAAACAACCCACCTTCGCTCTGTCTTTGATATTCTGACCAAACACAAAAGATATTGCTACATTTGTCTCCTTCTTCTCTCTTCCACCTCCATCTTTGTTACCACTTGCTCTGTCTTCCTCATTTTCATGTTTCTGAAATGGGAACAAAAAATGCCACAGGGTCAACTTAGTCTTTTTTTTATATATACAATGCAAGCTCTACAACTGCTCTGAGTAGAAAAAAAAATGCATCTTCTACTGACAACTTTCACTTCCAATACAGCGATTCTTTTAATATCTAACAGTTGCATAACTCTGTATGAAAACCTGACTGAAGAAACTTCCTCATTAGAAGGAGGAGTAGCATTTAAATAACCACAAAGCTTAAGCTCCTGCAAATAACATGCAGATTTATGCTTTGCCACACTTTTGGATGCCTTAAACAAAGAAACCTGCAAGGAACTAGCTGGCATTGATTGTTGATACCAAGTCTTTGATTTTGAAAGGCACAGATTAAACTCCTAACCAGTGACGTGGCCAGGGTGGCTGAGTGCTCTGTGTTGTTCAGGAAGAGGGACTGGGTCCCAGGTCTGCCATCTGATGACGTTTTCACACCGTTGGTTCCACAACTAGAATCTAAAAGATAAGATGGGAAGAAAAATCAAAGCTAAGTAAATCATCGGACGTACAAGAATTAAATAACGATTAAGACTGTTTATAAGGATCAGCTAACAAGTGCAGGTGACTCTCAGCTGTACTTACTGGACTCTATATGTGACTTAGAGGGGGGCGCCTGGAGGACTGCAGGGCGGAGGACACTGCGTTGCTGTTCCTTGGGTTTCTGACTTGGGACACCTGCAAGACAACCAACTTATCTCAGACTTCTTAAACACAATGAGATGTTCTGGGTCTACAAATTCAAGTCTAGACGTACCATTTCCATTTCTATGTGGGTTCATATAAAACAGGGCATGTGTGGGTTCAAGATAAGACTTTTTTTCCCTTTCAATCAAGTCAGTGTGAGTAATATTTTATTCGAGAGAAGGGTCATCGGCATCAAACACCAACCTGAACTTGGTGCCTGTCCATGTATGAGAGTTGGTGGCTTTAAACGGAATCCCACAGGCTTCTCCTCTGGTCAGACGGAGCACAAGAGAAGGCAAACATTAAAGAAAGATCTAAGAGCCACACAGTAACTTATGAAGGCTACACTTCTGTCTTTGCACCTCTCTACCCACTGGGCTCGTTACCATGCGATCCAAATGCTGAGCAGTGACACAGCTTCTCCTTCTGACTCTCCATCTAAGAAACTTTTTTTGTAACCAAACATAACCTGACCCCTATCAGTGCTTATGCATAAACACAAAAAACTCTTACTCTTACATTTACAAGATCATTACAGTGTCCAGTGAACCGTCATTTTAAGTGATTTGTTTTCATGGATAAAATACAACCCCAGAAACCACAATCAAAGCTTGAATACAACAAAATTAATAAAATCTGCTTAATTCAGTACAGGTGATCTGCTGTAGTTCTGCACTAAAGTAGTATTACAATTAATGTGATGTTTGATTTCTAATGCGTTCAGCTTTGTTTTACTTCCAAGAAGATGCTGTATGTAATATGTTAAATATGATTAATTATGCAACGTTTGTTTGCTTTTTTCAACCCCCCCATGTTAAGCTGCATTAACTGGTGACCTAACCCCTACAAAAGAGCTGAGCTGGTGGTAAGGATTGAAATATTCACATCAAAAGCAAAAGATTAGACACAGAAGTGAAAGAAAGCTTACATTGAAATTCCTTTCAAAAACACACAAACATTCATATTACAGTATTAAAGTCCCACTGCAGCCACAGTCTCAGTCAGTGTCAGTCACTTTGTTATTTTTAACTATGAAGAAGATGGGGGAGGGGGGCAGTGTAAATCTCATCCTGTTTGAAATATTGTAGATGTGTGCATTCAAATATTGTATATGTATGAAAAACCTTTCAATTTAGTCAAATTAGTTTACTTATGCGTGTTTCCCTTTTGCAAAATGCACATGGTGTGCAAAGCAAATAATTTGCCTGAGATGGTGAAAAACAAGCTACCAACCGTGATATGATAAACACTGTATGTTTGTCCACAGAGGTTGCCAAAAACCAGCCGCGAGTTAGCACAAGCTTGAAATTGAGACTTGAACCTGAACTGTTTATGCATGTTAATGACCTTACTTAAAGATGCAATGAGTAAACTAGGGGGCAGCATAATACCAGAGTGACCCCAAACAGCTGCTAAGTATGGGCTACTCTATAAAAACACGTGACTTTTCCTGAGAAGCTAAAGGGCACTCTATATTTCTATAGCTTTAGCTACTAGCTGTTGTTAGCTTTTTAGTTCAGTTAGCCACGCAGCTAGTGGCCCTATTAGCTGGGTCAGTCTGCCAATAACGGCAAATAGGAATACTGAATAAGTGTTGGTGCATATATTGCTGCCAGCTGCCTCTCAGCGATCACAGCTTTACGGGAAGTGAACAAAACTTCTAAGACCAGCTAGGGCCAGTTGACAATAGGGTTTTAAAGTACAAAAGTGATTTACAGCTGCTCTGACTAGGACTCTGACTCCTGGGCCCGGACAGGAGAGGCATAAAGAGGTAGAGGAGCAAGAGGATGGTTGGGCATCACCAGCAGCGATTCTTGGATCTAACTCATTGCATATTTGTATATAATGTATACTTAAATAAAACCAGGTTTAGTTGGTTGTTGGAAGAGTGAGAAGAAAAACCAACATGATTATTTTTAGATTTGTTTTCTCATGTTGATTTCAAAACTGTTATCTCATTACATTCTGTTAATAATATTAGTTAATTCTTTAAAAGTTTTAAAAATATCCTCTTCACATGTTACACATTTACAGTTTAACCGAACCTGCCAACTGGCACTCCTGAATTTGAAACCCAGACAATAGTTTTATTTTATTTCCTCTTTAAATATTACAAAACAATAAATCTAGGAACAGCTATTATATGTGTTGGTTGGACTGGACAATACATCAACATAATGTTGAAATTGTGATAAAAGACTAGATATTATCTTGGAGTTTCAATAATGGCTTACAACATCATATGACTTTAGTGTTGCCTTTTCCTGGCTTTAAAGACAACAGGCTTGTATTTCCTAATGAGCCATTCATTCAACTGCAGTCAACAACATGACACTCAGTCATCATATAATAATATCAAACCCTCCTCAGTTAACAATATCAAGCTAGCGTTTTTCCAGCATAGGCATCAAAATTTGGCTGTTTAACGTTTCCAAGCTGAACTTGCCATTTTATACAGTCATAATCACAAACTGGGCTACATTATGTTATGGCCTTTTCACAGAGTCATACAAGACAACAATATTTCATATAATAAAGATGTCTTAAAACGATTTTGAGAAGTCCCGTTTTAGCAAGTTCTTCTGCAGACTGATGTAAGACTGAAAATTAAGATACCGCACACATGCAACAAACAAGCATCACCTCTCTCTTCTGGGAATATTACATGTTCTATTTGTGATATATCACACAAACTGATGCAGCCGGTTGTTGCAGTCACAGACAATAAAAAGAGTGAGACCAACATTTTTTTTGGAAATAAACCAAAACCAGAAGTTTAACACAAAAAACAGCCTTAAAAACAAACATGACATGGGCCAAACTAAAAAAATTAAAATGCAGGTCAAATAGTTTTTCCAGCATAGGTTCTTTCTCTTTAAGCACTTCTTCCTACACTAATCCAAATTCAAGATTTAGCTTTTCAATTTAGTATGTATTTATCAGCTGATACAATAAAAAAAAGGGACTGACACATCATAAATGACAGCCAACCCTCAACCAGGGACTGAGTTGGGCATTTGTATGAGAGGACCCTGATATGTCAGCTCCATCGCCTGATCATTACTGTACAGACTCTGGCTCCAAATAATGTCACCAGCGCAAGATGGCAGCATCTTTATCTAGAATATTTTGGCTTTTATGCATAGTGGGAGGAAGTGGAGACGTGTCCAGTTTATTAACGGTTGCTGGCATGAACCAAAACAGAAACATCCAACTTGACTATGAATGCACTAACTTGGCACAGTAAGTTTCTTTCAAGGATAATTTAACAAATTAAACAATACCTTCCACTCATCTTCAATGTAAATTTACTTATTTAAAATCATTACTAAATAATCCACTTATGCCTGTGTAATCTGGCTGTCTATGAAAGCTGAGCTTCACATACTTTCACTGCACATTCTACTCCATTGAAGAATAATGTCACATTCACAGCAGAGTGAATTAAGAGGTCTAACTTAAAGAAAAAATACTACATTCAAGTTGAGTTAGTTAACTATAGTTGATGATAGTGAAAGGGGTGTATTTTCAGACATGGAATACTTCTAACATCTTATTTGCAACTACTGATGTTGTGATATTAGAAAACAAACATTAAAATTGTATTTTTGTCATGTGATCCATGCAATTTATGGTTTTTCAAGCCTAGTCAACTTATTAGGTTGGCTGCCTTAAAATGCTAAAAAAAAATGACTGACATGTTAGACCAATAAGATTTTGGCTGCAGGGGGGCTTTATGCTGTGTAGAGAAACTAATGGTGGTCTAGGTGCCTCACCTGGCTCAGAGTCAGAGTTCCCAGTCGGAGACTGGCAGAAACTTGAGGGCATGAATACATTGTTCTTGGGAACTGCAAAGTAGCGAACAGGCATTGCACTCAGCATACAAATCAGTGTACAGCACAAGCAAAAACCAAGAAAAAACAAATGTTCTGCTTAGTCACCACGTGCCCTTACCAGAATGTGGGGGTGGGAACGATGAGGTCCTTTCCCTTTTCACAGGGGGGCAATAGCTTCCCTCATCTTTATCTGAATCTGAAAAGGGTTACAAAATATTAACAATATTCCAGTAAAAATAAGCAGTAAGAAAGATAACATAAATAAGAAAATGGCCAGTTTTGACATTATATTTACCCTCTCCATCCTCTGCACTCGAGCCCTCCGCAGATCGCTGCAAGAGAATGCAATGAGAATTTTATTGCCCATTTTCTAAAGGAGAGTCTTCCTGAGCATTCAAATTGCTTAAAAACAATAAAGTCACACAAAAAATAACACTTAATTGCCTCTTGTTCAACCTCAGCAGTATTCAGTCTGGAAATGCAAAACTAGAGCCACTTAAAAGTTATTTAAATTCGAGCAAGTTGTAATTTAACATGATGTCAACAGATAACCATTTCATCAAGCCTTGTTAACAGTTTTATTAAGGGTGAAAGATTTTATTCCACCAAACCTTTTACAAAATGTAAAAAATGCAGTCTGGACTGAATATCAGTATAAGACAAAATGATTGAATACGACTTGAGCCTAAATACATGAATAAAAGAGAAGCTTACCTTCTGTGCTTTATCTTTTTGGAAAACAAACACAGGAGGCGCTATGGCAGGCTTGTCTGTTAAGAGAAGATGTAGGCTAGTCATCCAAACACTGACTTACAGTGCATAACAATCCTGACTACAGCCTACTCAATTTTTGGCCTTGATTTTCCTTTTGAAAGCAGTGAGAGCATAGTGCTGATAATGCAAGAAGGTCAAGTGGGTTTACTAATCAGCACGCACTGAATCAAACAACAAATTCAAATGCACAGCAATATATAACAGAACATATGACCCAAAGTATAATCCAAAATATGTGAAAGTGCATGTAGATTTCCTTTAATTTTCAGATGATATATCAGGGGACATTTTTGGTTCACAAGCATTTGGTTCATGCTTCTGTAAATACCTTAATAAAGCTTCCAGTAAAATAAAACATAACTGTTCTAAATGAAAAAAATCAACATTTAATGAAAATGTCAGATTTAGCTGTGTGAGTGTGAAAATAATCTGGTGACTCATTTAAAAAAAAAATTCAGTGATGCTGATCAACATCTAATTTTGGTCAATGTCCACAGGTAAACCTTAAATCAGGCTATACTACAGCTAATCAAAAAATCCCATTAGGAACCAAGAAGAATGATAAAACCTATGTTGGTCTAAACTAAATACATTTTAAATACCAAACCATATGGCCAAATGTAAAATACATTAATGTAAACACTTATGTATCAATTTACCATCAATTTGCTATCAAACTTTAATCTTAAACGGACACTAAAGCTACTTTTGTAATAAAAAGAATGTTTTTTTATTTAGTTCATCGCCAAAGAAGCTGTTTCTGCTGTAAGAATAGCAATCGCCAGGCAGGGTAATAATATGATGTTACCTCACCATTTAATGCGTCTACCTTCACACGGTAACCTCTAAGATGTGTAATCCTATAATGTTGGCAGACAAAGATTTTCCTCTGTCTGGGTTGGGCCTCTTACACTGAGCAGGTGTAGCATCGATGTCGCTATGAGCCTTGCAAGAGGACAAATGCATGCGGTAACAGCCAAAAAGCCGACAGCACACGACTAGGATTGTTTACTGGACCTGCATTCAGCATCTCAACATTACCCCCTCATTGCTAATACAATGTATGAAACACGTTTGAGAGAAAAACTCGTTAATGCTATGTGACCTACATTTAACTTCCAGCGTTGTATCTCTGTGCAACTTGCAGTCAGCTACCTTCACTAATGGGTATGAAAATTACAGTGTGCAAATGATGTTCATTGAGGAAATTCAAGCATCCCGACATGTTACCGGCTTATGTCAACCAGCTAGCATATACACTATCTGACCCGTTCCAGCACATAGCCTGCGCCACCGGTTGTTCCCTAAAGCCCCGAACGTAGCTTAGCCTACTAGCTACAGTTAGCTTGCTAATGCACTCCATCCCGCATGAGTCATCTCGTCTTACAAGCCATGAAACTAATTTTGTCAATAACTTCTCCTACAGATAATACCGACAAACAGATCCGAGTGAAATAAATATAGAATATGAAGGGGGCAGCTATTACAACCATAGCAATGTCTCTTGTCTGACCCGTTTCTCTACGCGCCTAAATGAACGTCAAGCAATCCTGCAACTGAACGCTAACTACAATAACGTAAATAACAAGAAGGATGTCGTAGCTACTGTAAACGTTTCCTAACAGTAGGAACATCACCTACCAAGCACTACGCTTAGATATTAACTTTATTACAGGCAGTAACGCTAACTTTCCTGTTTGGCCTTGCAAGCTTTCATATTTTTTTTTCTTCACATTGGATCCTTTAGCTCACCACAAATGGCAAAACATACTGCCTATAAATAGCCGGGTGCTAGCGTTAGGAGGTAAGCCAGCTAGCGTTAGTTGCAAGCAGCATTCGAGGGCGTTCCGGCATCCCAGGTATTACCCAGAGCCCGGCCGCTAGCATTGTTAGCCTGCTTGCTAACGTTGTAGTCTTGTGAAAGCCGCGAAGCTACAATTCACCCGAACTCACTCTTAACATGCAGTCGAGCGGCTTCATTTCAGTTATCAAATATGCAGACAACGTATAGGTGCTGTTTCTGGCGGCACAGTAGCTGTTTTGTTTTTCTCATACTGCCACTTACTCACCTTCGTTTGCCAAGTCCGCCATTTTACTTCGACGCTCACACACCCACAACCCACCGCGCAGATAATACAAGTTGAGGCAGAAATGTTTTCAGTGGAGAGCACATTGCCGCCGTTTACTGAAGCAGTGCGCGACCCTCTGTCATCTCCACAGAGACACTGTCTGTCCATGACAGTCACTGTGTTTATGCACAGCCCCAAAAAACTGCTTAAATTTTGTTTAAATAGCTTAATCCACCTACTTTCCAACAGAATTATACCATTGTTGTGATTACACTGCTTAAAAAGTGTCACCAGCTATGATAAGATTTTACCTGGCACTCAAAATAAAATTATAAATAAGATGAGTTTCTTAAGCTTTTAAAAAAAGTAGTTTGAACAAAAAAGCAACAACGACACTTAGGGTTCACTCACTGTTTTTTTTCCCTGGGCTTTCAACCACATCTCACAATCTTCCTCATTGTTTTTTTCAAGTTGTCATGGAGGAAACTTAAATTTACATTATCATTGCTGTCATGATCACTGATGTCATTGAATGAGCCCTCAAGGCCTTGATGGATGAGCGATTACTTGCATAAGCAAAAGCCGCCACATAAAAAGATAAATAATGGCCTGATTGCAGCAATAACAGACCTCAAGAGACGTTTCTGAGGAAGGTGAAGGAAGAGAACTTGCCTCAGGACAAAAAAGTTGCTGAAAAAATTTTAAAAAAGAAGGAAAGAAAAACAAAACTTAAGCCTTTCATATGTGACAGGGAGAAGAGTGAGTCAATAGCAAAGGTGAGTCATAAATAAATCATAAAGCAGCTAAACATATATTAATAGACTGTAAAAAAAAAAAGGAGTGAGGAGGACTCGTTCTCTTCTTCCTACATTGAGGGTTATTCTGGTTTTGAATGTTCAGTGTATAAACTTTTTTTCTGTCTTGACGTATCATAAGTTTGTTTTTGTTTGTTTGTTTTTTCACCTTTGCAGAGTCAGCTTTTGCTCTGCAGCTGTCCTCAGAAATGTTCATTTGCAGGTGTTGGTGTTTTGTATGACAGCCAGTGAGGTGAAGGTAAACAAACAGGGAGTTGTTCACATCTCATGGTGTCATGCCGTCTCTTTTAATCATCATTTTCACTTTTTTATACACATGGTGGCGCAGTGCGGTCCCTCAGTGAGAATTTTCATGGGTTTGAATTCAGTTGAATTGTCAGAAAAACACTTTTTATGGCCAAGATCAAAACCAACTTCACATTCAACACGATGGATTAAGATTTTATTAGAGCAAGTTTATTATTTTATTTTATTTTAGAATTTTATTATAGAAATATAGAAAGGACATAAAATCAAAACAAGAACCTAGAAGCTCTATGGTGGGTTTTGGCAAATGGAGTAAAGTTAAAAAAAAAAGTCATTTAACCAAACAGAGTCAAGTAAAGAAAGACTTGAATTTCATTGTCAGTCATTGTTCTCACCAAAACATTTTGTGTGTATTCTTGAGGTTTAACACACATGTGGAATGCATTTTCTACCACACAAGCCTTTCTCGAATGTTTGGAAACACGCATTGTTTACACCAGCTTTCGCCTTCCTCCCAGTTCACTGGTGCACTGGTAAACTTTACGGAGGCCTTGTTTGCTATTCTGTGAATCAGATATGAGAGCGTCAATGAGCTGTTCTGCAGGCTTGACTAGTTTCCCAGACTGTAAACATAGTAAAACCACTCTGCTTTGATCCAACCGGATCTGAACTCTGACCTCGTTTCATCTGTCTTTTTTGTGGAAATAGGTGTCTGGCAGCTGTTTATGTCTGCATGTTTTTACAGTTTTCTGTTTGTCTGTCTGAGCTGTTTTGCTTGTCTGCTGCTTTTTATGTTTTTTTTAAAACTGAGGAAGTTCACCTAACCTGCCACCAGAGGGCAGACTAGCATTTAAAACTGGTGGTAAGTCTCCTTTGCACACACACCCACACACACACACACACACACACACACATACACACACAGAGTTATCACGCTCTGTATATTTTCACGCATTAATTTGTTTAAAACTGTATAATGTTCACATTAATCAATTATTCAAACCCAGAGTCCCATTTTGTTTATAGCTACATTATTCAATCGAATGTAAATATTATAATAGTATCTTGTGAATCATTTTACACCCATTTTTCCCACATAACTTTATCAAACCATCAAATAAAAAATTCTGAACCAACATCAGCATGTTCTCCTCTAGGAAAAGGGCTCTTAATTAATTTGATACCATTATCTCCTCAGGACAAACTCACATGTAAAAACACACAGACAATTCTTTCATTATCTCTTGATCTTTTTTCAAAACTGCCCAAATTAGCGCCTGTTATCCACAGGAAACAATGTTATTGTTTTTTCTCTTTTGGGGATTACAAGACAATTAACCTCTTATCAATGGAAAAAAAAACAATGTCATGTGGACACAATGAGATAACTATCTTGAGATAATGGGATTAAAGCAATAATTAGGCTAGAGTTGTAGCTTTTTCTCTGTTGAGGATTTAAAATGTTTTTGTCATGCTCTGTCTCTCATTTCTCCCACTGTCTGTTTCTTTGCTGCAGAAGAATTTAAGCAAAAGCTTATTTGTATGAAAAGGTTCAATTAGAAGTGAACATGAGACATGTACAGAAAATAGAGACTTTGGCAAAAACATGGGCATGTAAATATAAACAAACGCCATTTGTTTGCCTTGTTAGCTTAGTTATGGCGAAGAAACACCAAGCTGAGCATATTTCACAAGAGTTTATATTTCACAATACCTACCCAAACTTTTTTTTAGAAAGAATCAGATTTTCCTTCAGGCACATCTCAAACAAGCCACTGCTTGTGTTTATGCTGTTTGCCACAGAAGGCCCTCATTTGTCAGGATAGCTTGGCTTGCTCTTTAAGCTGTAACAGTTTCACTTCTTTTCTTATCTTTTTGTGGAGGTGATGTCCAATGTCCACCATATCAGCTGGTCAGCACTGTTAGCATGTGAGTGCACAGGACTGCGGAGGGGGGCTGAGTGCAGGGTCCTCAAGTGAGGAGGGCCCATAACTAGAGTGAATGTCTTGGGATGCAGGAGGAAACTCCTGGCAGTTCAGGGGGCTTAAATCTGACCATATTATACTTATACTGAAGCTAAATGTTTGTATCTATTTTCATGGTCCCTGATGAAATGGGCTATGTTACCGTCAAGTTAGCAGATTTCCAATCAAAGAATCTCCATGGCGTTGCTAAAATAGTAAATTTGGCTATCTTATGTCAGAAATCCTGACTTCCTGTTCTCCATAAATGTGTGCTAATGGTGTATTTGCTGCTTTGAATTAATGTGAGACAACCTCAGACGTGCTCTTACATAACAGTCTTCTTTTTTGCCCAGATAATTGTAACAAAAAACAAACAAAAAAGATAACTCAGGGGAATTTTATGAGAAGAACAAAGGATGCTAACAATTTTCCACAAACCCCAAACCATCTAATTTGTTTTGTTCTTAAAATATTTGATCTTATCTTCTGAGCAATGTAGTTTGAAGAAAAAACAGTGTCTGGGTCGTACCACATTCAGCTGAGTAATGAATTAATTACAATAAAAATTAAAATACTCACTTTAAAAAATGCCTTTTAAAGTGCAGCGAAACAGCTCGAAATAAGATCAATTCAGCAACGTTTTGTATCAAAATGTAAAAAATTAAAAACCACTACGGTTTCCTAATTAAGCAAAACACAGAGGCCTGGACAAGTTTTAGTGAACTTTACTTATCAGTCTAGACAGATTTTAAGTTCCTTAAAATTTGTCTAGACTGACAAGACTAAAAAATGCTTATACTAAACCCTTTTAAAGCCCAGATTACAACATTAACTTTGATCACTTTTCAGTAAGTGGATACTAATTGCAGGTATATAACAGTACGGAAGTAAAGGTCTTACTTAAGTCTTTGATAATTAACTCTCTGTTAGGTCAACGATTAACTGGATCTATAATCAGTTTGGTCTCTCGATGTTTTATTACACCGTTATGCTAGGTTAAGTCTTTTACGCCCCAATACTTTTTTTGAAATATGTATTATGAATATCTTTTTATAGTGGTCATTTTCTGTTAAACATCACATGAAATGTTGACTGGGTGAACAGAGCAGATTAAAAAGTGACCTTGTGCTGAATATTGGATGTAATTAAAAGTTCAAACTAAAAAGCATCATAACTCCCTCTTTCATAACCACTGGTTTACGATCTCATCTGATCACTGAGGTTTGAAACCACAAAATATGTACTATTAGCAAAACAATGACAACATCTCATGAGACCATACTTTTCAGGTATCTGGAAAGTAATGGCTGGACTGTGATGGCGTTTGCTGTCTCCATTCATGGTTAATTTACCCATTGATTTTGGTCATGACACCTATGTAACAAAAACAATCAGGACAGAGTTACAAGTTAAATCAACTGAGTCATCTGACATTAGCATCGAATTTTACTTTATTTTATTGTTACTTGTATTTTCGTTTGTTTGTTTGCATCTTCATGTGTCTTGCAGGAGAAAAACTATTGTTTTCGCAACGTCTCCTGTTAATCATTACATACCCAGAGAACTGCCAGCTGATGCTTCAAAGTCATTAAAAAATTATATATGACAACATGTGGACTACCTGTTTTTTGATGGTTTTTCTCTATTTGGCTCTCATTTTTCATTTCAAGAGACATGCAGTTTACAAATGGGTGATTAAAACAGAGGGAAACATTAAATGAACATCATCGTTCAATCGACAGCATGTGAGACAGCTGTGTTTTTTACCTTTACTGCAACCGGTTTTTGTGCATGTGCCAAAATTAAAGTTCTGACATTCTGATTAATGGCTTCTCGGAGATGTCTACCTTTATATGCAGGTAAAACGAAAGCATTGGTGATGGGATAAAACAACAGTGTCTGAGAGGAATGCTGGAAACAACACATTGCCTGAGTCCAAGTACCCTTGGCAGTGGACCATCATTTCCTGACTGACATTTAACGCCATTAATCCATCAGGATATTTCAAATACATAAAAAGGAAACCAAGAACACAGTTTATTACGTCCAACTTTATGTGGGGTTTTTTTCTTTTCAAAGTTACTTTGCCAATGAATATTAAGATCACTTTCATATTCTGTAATAAAACCCGAATGGCTCGAGAGGAGCACAACTGGATTTGCATAAAAAGGTTGAAGCATTTGTCAATAAATTTTGCAAATCAGAAAGGTAATAAACTTCTTTTACAGCTTGGTTGGCAACCGGGAAAAACAGTAATCCCAGATACTTTCTGTATGATGCATAGTCATGTCTGGAGTAGAAATGTGGTAAACAACTGAAGTGAGCATGTGTATGTTGCAGGCAAAGAATTAAACAGGACAGGCTTATGAAGCGCTTCATTGAGCTTTAGCTGGGTGTTTGGATGCGAGTGCTGTTGAGAGTTTAAACAGTGAGCAGTGCTATCAGATGTCCACTCAGGCACTTAAGGCTCATTTATATCTGTCATCAAGTCCTCAACAAGCATCTGTGAAAAGAACATTAAGGCCTCATCAGGAACTAAAAGAAAAAGCTCAGGGTGGATATGCGAAATGGCAACGCTGACAAGTGTTTTCACTGCAAAGCTCCTATGACTAAAAGGAGGATACTTCACATCTGATTATGTGCAAATAATGTTTCATACATCTAAGAGTCAAATCAGGTCAGTTTTGTTTAGATTGCCCAGAAACGCAAGTTACAATTTGCCATACAGGGGCTTTACAGTCTGCACAACACCCTCTGTCCTATAAACCTCATTTCAGGTAAGAAAAAAAAAAAACTTTCACCGAGAAAAAATTTTGGGAAAAAACTCCTGAACAGCAACAGATGAGACGTCCATCTTGCTGGACAGACAAACATACAATACAGGTCATTTAGATCTTCAAAAAACTCAAATATGTGCAGATTTTGATGACAAAATACAGATAAATGTCCATAAATAAAACATAAGTGGATTCAGGAGGACACAGAAAACTTAATGTGGTCCCAATAGTTCAGATATGAGCCACTGGCAGGAGAACACACTTTTATTTTGAGAAGTGAATGATTAATTTGTCACATTTAACCCAAGCTGATATAAGCGACATCGGCCCAGTAAGGTTAACACATTAACTTTATATACAAATACATCACTAACATCAATAAAAATTCAATGGCCAAAAACATAATCCTCTTTCCTTTCAGTTCCAAGAGTCACAGAAGATTTTTCACATTTCCATTGGTTTGTTCAGAAGAGCTGTGTCGCATCTGAGATACGTCTTTATGGCCTCATAAAAAGTGCTGTGAGCCATCTATGGGGATTTCCGCACACAATTAAAAGTAAATGAACAACAGCAGCACATTTACCTTTATACTCTACGAATAATTTTGAAATGCAGTATTTATTTCCAACTGAATGAATAAAACTGAGTGAATATAATTTTTTCCGTAACTGCACACAATGTGATATTATATATGTATATATATATATATATATATATAGATAGATATACAACTGTTTAATGTATGAGAAAAGAAAGAAACTCTAACTGTAAGCTATAAAATAATATCCATAAAAACGGAAAGTGTCATATCTCTGTGAGTGACAGTCATGCTTCATATTATTAAATAAAGCTTTAAAATGATTTCACAACAAGTTTACAACTGAAAGTGCAGTACAGTCAGTTCAGTCCTTTCAGGTGGATTCCTCTAGAAAGCAGGACAAGTCTCGTCCCGTCTGTGTATAAAAATGAAACATTGTAAAGCTCACAGAGGGGAATCTTTTTAATAACTGGAATATTTGATAATTCTCCAAAATGAGATAAGAACTTCTAGATTTCTCTGTGACAGTAGAGCCAAAATCAATGCAGGGGCATCTTTTTTTGGGAAACTACAGGAACTTCTTACTCAGGGCCACAGCATGGGGAAGGGCCCTTAACAAGTTTGGGATCAAGAGTTTTTATTAGCACTTTAAAACTTTTACATTTCTAAGATAACAAATAAACTAGTTTTTGTTCAATGTTTTATAAATTTTAACTGCCTCTAAAACAGCCACAGGGATGTTATTAATTCGATGTTCTGTCTCTGAGCAAACATATATTGCATGGTAGTGACAGCATGGACATCTGATTACTATGATAACAACACAGCATGCATTTACACCTGCCTGTGTGGGTTTTTTTTACAATGAGAATGGATGCATTAAAAAAGGAAAGCGCTTACTAAAGGCATGTAAATAATGCTGTTTTCCTGTTTTATTCTCATAAGTTTGACCTATATGTGCATGTGGTGCATAGAAATCATGTCTTTGTGCATTTAAATTTCATGTGCATGTATAAACAATATCAATATTATATTGCTATTCATGCACATGTGCATTGTTTCTATTGTAACAATTGCAATAACAGTTGATATATTGATATTAACAGACTTTTGGGGTTCCTTCCCTTACCTTATTTACCCTCTTTTGCAAATATATGATCCGTTGCTCATGTTAAATAAGGTCACAGATCTTTGCACGATGAGCCTCAACAGCTGCATCTTGCACAACAAAGCAACCGTCTGCTTTTACAACCTTTTTATTAAATGTTGCGCTTTAGCATAAATTTTATCAAAAGAACACGTTATGTAAGACTAGTGGCATTAAGCACCTTTATTCAGCAGTCAATCTGGAAGACGGAGTATTTCTCAATATGCAGCTGTCAGTGTTAAAAGATGTTAAAACAGGCCAGACTCCAATAACAATAACCTACGGCAACATGTGAGCAAAATTCTGTGGTAAAATCTGTGTGCTGTTTCTAAGCCTTAAAGTAGATGACATCAGTGACCCTCAACCACCCCCACATAGGGGCCTATGCATTTCCAACTTCACAAGAATAAGAGTCTTTGCACAAACTTGTAATGCTCAAATGTCCGTCTGTAACTCCGTCTGTCTGTAACCTCGTTGCAGCACTGTTGTAATGACGCTGTTGTAATGGCAATAAACGACTACTACTACTAACTGTGTTTGAAATCACAAGTAATATTTATAATATTTGGCCTCAATAAACAATCTACATGTTATTTTAATGTCCTGAACTGTTGGAGGAAAAAACTTGACCCTAACCCCTCAATGACAAGTAAAATAAAAATAAAAAAAGAAGAAGAAGAAAGATGAGCCGAGCTCCAAAGGTGAGCTTTATGGGTTGTATTGAAATATGATAAGCTTCCTGGCAAAATGCCCCCGAGTACTTCATAAAAGAGCCTCGCCTTTTGCTTCACAGTCACAAGAGGAGAGCTGCACATCACATGTAGTCCTACATCTGAAGAGTTACAGGTGAGTTACCTGTATTCCAAATATACATGAAGATACCGTGCTCTGTTTTCACATAATGTTTTGTTATGGTAATTAATGTTCCCTGGGCTAAGTTTTGGTGAGATTTATATGATTTGTAAAACTTTTGTTAGGGTTTTTCTTTACTTTATTTTACTTTATACAACCTCACGTTAATGTGCCAAATTCAGCCAAATGTCTAAACTCCATTCTGGCAGGTTTATGTCAAGAATTTCAGGTCTTCAGTCAAACAGATGAAAGAGAGATTATATCTTTTACATCTGTGCTTTGGAAGAAATGACATTTACTTTCTCTTATCAAAAGGTGAAAAAGTGAAAAAAAAAATACTGTAAACATTTACGGAAATCAACAGTGATTGCTTTGTTTAGCAGATGCCAAAAAGTCCTGTAATCTAAAAAAATACTCAAAGATACTGAGATTAGTTTGACAACAAAGAACTGCAGAGTTAAAAAGGTTTAAGTCGTCAGATTTAGAACTCTCATATGCATAAACACACACACACATACACACACACACACTTAAAGAAAGTTGATGTCAAGTGTTTGTTCAAAGTTCAAGGCTTCACGTATGACTAGTAAAGGTGTGGGAGGGAAAGAGCCACACTATCACAGACTGATAAGGCTGATTGCAGGTAAACAGAATCAGATTTGGCATCTGTCTTTTTCAGATCTACGCCACAGACTGCACCATGCGGTTCATCACACTGTCCTTCCTGCTGATCCTCTCTTGTCTCTGTCTTGCATACGCACAAGGTAAGACTGTAAAAAAGCTGTTTTTTTTCTTAGCACGAGAGCCAATGTGGATGACTGATTAATACAGATACAGATAACAACAGATCTGTGAGCACACAGCAGAGATAAAACAAGAGGCAATGAGGCTGGTTTATTGCTAGTTTCTGCGTGGGCTGATGTGGCCTCACTTTGTCCTCATTATGTTGCCAAATTATGCCAGTTATCTATTAAATGATTATTTAATGTACGGACTTGGGTATTCTGGTGTCTGACTTTAATGTCCCATATTTCTGATCCCTCAGTGAGCTATGAAGACTGCTGTTTTAAGTATGTGAAAAAAATGAGCATTAGAACTCAGAAACACGCAGTGGACTACAGGCGGCAGGTGATGGACGGAGGCTGCAACATCCCTGCTGTAATGTAAGTCTATCCGCACAGATGATAAAACAGTAAGACCTCTAATGTTTTGTGTAATTAAAAGAAAGTCATTCCTTGAAATGAACATCTGTTTGTATCAATTATTTTCCAGCTTCACCATGAGGAAGGGGCGTGTGTTCTGCACAGACCCCAGAGAGAAGTGGGTCACAGACCTGATGGAGAAGATTGACCAGAAGAAGAGAGGCAGATATTATGGCAATAAACATTTCAACAAGGTGGGTGATAACTGATGTTTTTGCACATTTTTTTTTCTTAAAACAATTATAAAAACTGTATCAGTGCAGTGAAGATATAGTAACTAGTTTTCATTTTGTTTAACTTATTTTGCAGAAACTAGTTAGTCTTGATGTAAGAAATGATAAGGATTTTGCTGCACTCTAATAAAGAAAAATATTTTTTTTTAAAACTATCAATATAACTTAAATATCTGTTAACTTACATTCCAATGCATGTCTTTGCTCTTCACAGTACCACCCATGAAGGCTGTGCAGAGGCCAGGGCTGAGGTTGACTTCCTGCTACAATAGCCCCTTGTTGTTCATTGTTTTCTGCCCTGTTTTATCTTATCAATAAGCAATAGCAGTTTTATGGTGTATTGCTGGAAGCCAGGTGAGCAAACTGGCCAAGACAGTCTTATAGCATTGCTTTTGCTTTCACTCTGCACTAAGATGAGGTCAAAAGTTGAAGTGGTGCAGCAGCTATTATTTGTTCAGGCTGCTCAGGGTGATGTCGACAGGCCAACACACTACGTATAAAAATTTTTCAATGGCGTGGCTACTTCCGTGAACATGTTTGTCACCATTTTATTGTCTTTTGAGATGCTTATCTTCTATAAGCTGTTTAATTCTTAGAGATAGAATGTAAATGATAATAGATATACATATAAATGTAATGTTTGGAATGGCCTATTTCCTTCACAATATGTTCAGATATCTATTGAATACATATGCAAACTTTGATTGTTAAATGTACATGACTATGAATGTGTGTTATAGATGAGGAGAAATGTAAATGTTTAATTTCCGTCTTTTTCTAAATGGTCTTTTTCATGCATTTTGTATATATTTTTTGTGACAGTGTGTGTTTCCAAAAAAGCTCAATCAAAATAAACTTGCTGATCATCAACCACTTGGTGTTGTTTTAAAGTGTTTAATAATGCTCACATTTTCTTTTTTTAATACAGTAATTTCCTCTCTTAGATTGTCCTGCGGTGTTATTTGAAATTAAACACAAAATATTTTCTTAAAACAAAGGACACGTGATGAAAAAAGGGACCCACATCGTTGTCCGTATCAATACAAATTTAAGAAGAGTTTAAAAATATGAGAAAAACAATCTAATTTTCAAGTTACTTATTGAGGCAATAAAGCACAATACCACCAAATCGCCTGACACTGTCCACATCAAACATAGTTTTGCAGTATCTTACTAATAAGAAAATGAGAAAAATATGTACAATAACTATTGGCATGTTATACACTCTTTGACTCAGATTCTACTACAGTTCAGATCACTCCTTTAAAAAGAGACCAGCACAGTCAAGGGTAAATTGTATTAAAAAAATATGTTGAAGTTACACATTCACTATTTACATATTGTAATGTGTTCACTTTCTGTAAGCGGTTTAACTTAACATTTCATGTGAATGCAGGTGCCTTTTTACATGTCTTAAAGATGCTATAAAAATTTCATACAGTTTCCCTTGCATGTGCATGTGATCTTATATTTTAATGTTCTTTTTACTGTAATTTTGAGCCACATGTTTTAATATTTTTCTTTTTCCTGCTTCTCGAACGAATGCATTCTGATATAAGATCCATCTCCTGCTGTTATTCTGAGCAGAGAAGGCAGATAAGAGAAATGGATGAGTGAATATTTTTATATCCCTGTTTGTCTTTTCCTATTTTGCCACGAAACTTCAAATTTCCCATCTATTAGGACTTCAATTTGCTTTGCACAGGGCGCATTATTCTGACTGCAACTGCAATGCAGAATATCTGCAGAAAGAGACCATTCACATGCAATGAGAGCAGGCCAGATGTTGGTGTGTGATGCTGATTTACAGCCAGCAGTTTCTGATGTGACATGGTTCTAAATTTACTCATTAATTTACACTGTGTGTGTGTTACACTCTCGTCTTCAAGGGCTTTCAAAAGAAGTGCTGGGACATGCAGCTGATAAAATCTTACCATGACTAATGCAGTGTGTTTGACTATGCTATCTGCAGAGATTGATGACTTCCACACATTAGAACCTTGCAGACGCTTCATCTTGCAAACTGTTACAATACACCTAAACAGCTGAACTTTCCGACAGTGCAGGCCCCCGCACTGTGATGTATTAATTACCTGACATTTGTTGCTTGAAGGAAAGGATGTACACATCTTCTAAGCTAACTGCATGTGACTGGTGGGAGGGATATGGTTTTCGTCCTCCATGCACGCAGGTGAAGTGTTTGTTTAAATAGACTGCCAATTGTGCCTAGAGGCAAAAATAATTGAAACCTTGACAAACACATAAAAATTACCGAGACATTAATTGAACATACAAATTTGATGGACATCTAAAATTGCATAGTACGTGACTAATAGATGCACTACATTTAGAGGTCAAAGAATTGGATTGCAGCTTAAAAAGCATTTTTGGAAGGTTTCGTTTTCTCTTGTTTACACGAAAACAGTGCTGACAAATGTGCTGCACTCTTTGCTTCTGCATGCTGGGACAGAAAGAAATAGCTGGCTGGCATCACGAGCAGAAATTTTAGCCTTCTTTCATCAAGGAAAAAACCATGAAAGGAAAGTATGACACAGGAAAATAATATATATGGAGAAATCACTTTGCACTTTATCCAACAAAAGTGATGAATAACAGTGGATGACAGGGATAATTGAGCACATGAAAACCAGAGAAGCAGGTGAGATCACCGAGCACATAAAGAACATGTGGCTCTGAGGACTTCAGATCATTTTCACTGACCTCAAACACCAAAATAACCTGCAGCTTAACATGACAAAAGGCACTGAAAGCCCTTCTTTCCACCTGGGGGGTTCAACGCGTGGACATTTGAAGGGTCAACAAGAGTGTAAACTGACAATAAAATGGTGTCGGCTGGGAAGAAAAACTAGAGCCATTTCTACATTCTGAGGGGGCTAAGGTCCTTTTAACATCTGCAGGAACATGCTGAAGATGTTTATGAGTTTGCATGAGTGCTGTTGTGGACTGAAGCAGCAGGATGAGATGACAGACTCCAAGAGAGTCATCAAACTGTTTGGCAAAGCCGGCGTCTTGGTGGTATTAGTGGAGCTGGACTCTGTGGTGGGGGTTTCCGACAGAAGGATGCTGTCAGGGTTATCTTTGTGTCATCTTTAACAACCACTCTCTCTCACTTACTACATCACGTGAGAGTCAAGTGAGGAGGCTCTTTTCAGTGAAGATTAATTCCAATGAAGTGAATTAAAAGGCACCACAGGAATTCATTCCTGCCCGTGACTGTCAAACTTTTCAACTCCACCTCGAAGAGTCAAACACTCACACAAACTTGCTCTTGCTTTTTCACCATATATTGATTATCTGTGCAACATTGATCTAACTGACTTAACAGTAATATTATTTTGTGTATTTTTTTCTGTTATTGCAGTTATTGAACTGTTGTACCAGATCTTTACAATTATTCAACTATTCTTGGGCAACAACTGTGGTTTAAGCTGCTTACTGTACATTTATATGAGTCTACTTCAAATATAATTTACACAGTAGTGTTAAAGGGTTACATATTTGTATTTTTTATTTTTTATTTTATGGTGTAATGCACATTTTTCTTTACATATTTCCACTTTCCATTTATGTCTCTATCTTTTTACAATACCTCTCCTCTGGTAACTGTTTCTGTTTTGAAATGAAGCAACTGTATTGTAACCCAATTTCCCCTCAGGGGTCAATAAAATGCCTCTGATTCTGAAAGCTGAGGAAAAGGAGGCTCCAAGGGAGGCTTTTAAATCCAGTAAAAAAGAAACCAAGCAGCTAAGACTTGTTTTCACTTGGTATATCTGTTAAAAAATACTTGAAATGATATAGAAGTCCATGCAAGTTTGGTATGAAAGATTGACTCATGTTGCATTAATAAATCATGATTCTTATGAGAGAAAAGTTGAATGGGCAACAGAGAGAGAAACATGAGAGCAGTCATGAAACAATGCACACCACAAAGTTATGTGGAAATTATATAATATTTATTGTAGATATATTTTTTGTTGTTTACACAAACTGTTGAATCGCCATGGCAGCTTCTGTCTTTCACCATGAGCAGCAAACTTAATGTGCAAAGTTATAAGTCAGTTGACTGTTTTATATAAAATGTGTGACAAAAGTATGTTTGCAGCACCAACACTGAAGTGAATAGCTGCCATTAAAGGTCAGTTTTCAATTAAATTACCTGAGATCTATATTTAAATAATCGACTGTTTGATCTAAAGAAAATATGTTGGAAACTATTTTGAATAATGGTTAGTAATTCAAGTCTTTTTTCAAGCAATAAATCTGAAATGTTTACTGGTTTCAGCTTCTTAATTTGTTGCTTTTATTTTTATTTTTGAAAACATTCGAAGAGTCTTTGGGTTTTAGGCAAAAGAGAAGATGTCTCACTGAGCTCTGGGAAGTTGTGATTAATTTTTTTTGTAATTTTTCCACATTACATATAAATTCAATTAAATCCATTTAATTATTTTATAGAAATACAACAATTAACATCTTGCCTTGCAAATTTAATCGTTAACCACAAGTTCATTGCACTGATAACGTTTTTTCTCACACATTTACTGCTCAGACTACATTCACTAAATTGTGTTAAAACATTTGCAAATCGTGTGGTGCGTGATGCTAATGTTATCTTTGTGCGATTGACATGTCAGTCATGTATAAAAAACGGCTTCCTATGGTTTTGATTTTTCCACATTCCTGTTGCCTCACTGAAAGAGGGATCTGTGGGTCACTGTCAGCCCTCATGTGAAATCTCTTAATGCTCAGTTGGTCATGTTGCTCATGCTGTAAAAACTTTGGATGTTATCTTAGTGGACAAAAGTTTGCCAAGTATGATCGCAGAATATGCCATCAGGTCTAAACTTTCATTCACGGGAACCTGCATTAGCACGTTATTAAAAAAGTAAATCTCTCGTTGTCAGTACACTCCCTAGAAAACCCTTTTTCAAAACAGAATAAAATCTGAAACCACTTAATGCTCTTTTAATTTTGCTAAAATCAGAGAAAAGTCCTTGAAGGAACAGTTCAACAGTTTTGGAAAATATATTACTTCTGTGGAGTTTTCAAGAGTCAAATGAGAACTACAGCGTGAATCTAATGTCTGTGTGTTAAGTTTGAAGCTGGACCCAAGAGGCAATTAGCTTAGCTTGGCATTACAGACTGGCAGAAGGTGGGAATGACGAGCTTGGCTCTTTTCAAAGAGAAAAAATGTGCCCACCAGCACCATTACAGCTCAAATACTGTGGATAACAACAGTTTATGCATCCGGTCAGTATGTCAGTGCAGCATCTCTGTGGTTACAAAAGACCCTGAAAGGTCATTGCATCTTCCTGTTGTCCACAGAGAAATTGTTAGAGAACATAAACCTCCTAAAACCACACATTTTTGCTTTAATATTACTGTTTATCTTTTGAGAAAACAAACAGGATATGATGTGTGTGTAATTAGTGAGCCTTAAGGGTGCTGGTAGATTTATATTTGTATTATTGGCGAAAGCACTTCAGCTGGTTTATATGGCAGTAAAACCAAAACACACAAGCAAGCAAGAGCAAAAGAATTTGAAAGTAATGAAAAATAAAAATGAAATCATGAAACCAATGAAACAGTTTTAAAAAAACAGCTAAAACAGACGATGACAAATGAAAAACTGACAACAGCAAATAGAACATTTTTAAGTATAAACCCAATAATCTTATTTTATTGATATTTTTTGGAAACAGGGCAAAAAAAACATATTTCCCAAAGTGTCAAACTACTCCTTTAAGTTACCCAGCTACATGATGATGCAGACCACCGAGTGGCGCTCGTTCAGCAGCCCATCTGAGCCGGCTCTCCACGCGAGTCTGTTCTGGGTCTCATTGCCGCACGTCTGGCTGTAACCCGAAGCTTCCACAGATCTCCTCTTTTGGATGCGATGCAGCAAAATACGGTAAGCCCCGGTAATGGGACTTCTCATGTCTAGGCTGTTGTCGAAGAGCTGGATCTTGCTGATGCCAAGATCCTCCAGAGCTGCTCTCACATTCAGTTCATCTGAGCTGAGGATGTGGGAAGGTTCAACCAGGTGTTGGGGTGTAGGGCTACAAGCTGGGTAGGCCTGAGGGTATTCGATTCCTCTCATCCAGTCACTGTCCATGATCTCTGCCATGGTGAGGCGATCCACAGGAACCGGTCTCAAGAGGCCCTTGATGATCTCCTGGCATGAAGCAGGAACATACGAAGGAATAGCATAGGAGCCCTGCAGGATGCAACACTTTAGCCTGCCTGTGTTATTAGCTTTGAATGGCATAGAGGCCGACACCATGAAGTAAAGCAAAATACCCAACGCCCAAATATCTGCATATTGACCAATGTAACCTTTCTCTTTGAACAGCTCGGGGGCTGCATAAGGTGGAGAGCCGCAGAACGTGTGAAGGACATCAAGAGGGCAGCAGGACGTGCTGAAACCAAAGTCACCCACTTTAATGCAGTAGGTGCTGGTGTAGAAGACGTTTTCAGCCTTCAGGTCCCTGTGCACAATGTTACTTTCATGCTGGAAAAAGAGAGAAATGTTTAATATTTTTGTCCTTTCGTTTGGTTTGCTTGCAGGAGCAGGTGAAGGTTAAACAGCTGGCTTTGGAAAAGTGGGATGCTTCAAAGTAATAATTGCTTTGATTCATTACTTAGCAGCTTAGCAGTATTTTTAAAAAAATGATCGGCATTCCTTTAAAAAGCCCTCTGCTGTTTTAATATCCTGCATCCTTCTCTCATTTTACAACATAATGTTCATTCACCAGAAGGCAGCTGTCGACTCACCATATGTTTTACTGCAGACAGGACCTGAGAAAACACAAGCTTGCTCTCCAGGTCTGACAGGCGCCCCCTGGTGCTGATACGGGAGAACAGCTCTCCTCCACTGGCATACTCCATCACTAGGTAGAGTCGTTTGACCGTCTCCACCACCTCATACAGGCGCACTATGTTGGGGTGAGCCAGCTTCTCCATACAAGAGATTTCAGAGGCGAAAAGCTCCTGCGTTCGCTTGTCCAGACGCACCTTGTCCAGGATTTTTACAGCCACTCTCTCTATTAGATTAAGACAGACAGGAGCAAAGGCAGTGAGGGGGCAAGGAGCAAACCAGTGGTGGAAGGTAACTAAGCACATTTATTTTAGTGTGCTTTGGTAAAAATTTGTACTTTTCTTGAGTGCTTTCCTCTGCATTCAAAGGAAAATGCTCACATTTCTACATGTACCGTATTTTCCGCACTATAAGGCGCACCCAAAAGCCTTTAATTTTCTCAAAAACCGAGAGTGCGCCTTATAATCC